>JAKOOJ010000002.1:203959395-204106895 GCA_022577455.1 Arizona elegans | reverse complement strand
ATTAAACGCTCAAAACTCAAAAGTTTTGGAATTTCTAAAAAGTCAGGAATGCCTGCTTTTTTTGGGTTGATGCTGCCAAAGAAAAGCATGGAGTCATAATAGCAGAGTTCCAGTATTTGAGGTGACAGAGAAGAGGGGGAGGTCAAGCTATTCTCCAAAGCACCTGAAGGCAGGACAAGAGGCAACGGATGGAAACGAATCAAGGAGAGAAACAACCTAGAACTGAGGAGAAATTTCCTGACAGTTAGAACAATTAATCAGTGGAACTACTTGCCTCCAGAAATTGTGAATGCTCCAACACTGGAAGTTTTTAAGATGATGTTGGATAACTGTTTGTCTGAAATTGTATTAGGGTCTCCTGCTTGAGTAGGGGGTTGGACTAGAAGACCTCTAAGGTCCCTTCCAACTCTGTTCTTCTCTTATTTTGAGTGATAGCAATGCCAAAGGCCACAAGATCTCTCCATGGAGGCAAAGGGAGACCATCTAGAAGTGGTTTGGATTTTGGCAACTCGGATATATGGCCCCTTCTTTCTGATCTTGAACAATGCAAGACAAACAACAGTGAAGAAACGTTTGACAGTAACAGCAGATAAACCACGATGAAGGGTGTTAATCCTCCTTAAACTATTATCAGGGACCAGACAGGGAACATACATCTGCTTTGTAGACTTGCTGAAGTCCAGGTAGTCCTTGACTTATGACCGTTCGTTTAGGGACTGTTTGAAGTTAACAGCGCTGAAAAAAAAAGTGACTTGCAACTGTTCCTCACTCTTACGACCATCACAGCATTTCCCCCCAGCCACGTGATCAAAATTCAGGCCCTTGGCAACAGGCCTATATTTTCAACTGTTGCAGCCTTCCAGAGTCATAACGATCACTATTAATGATCTTCCTAGCTGGCTTCTAACAGGTCTGGGGGACGGGACCCTGATTCGCTTAATGACGCATGGTTCACTTAACAACCGCAGCAATTTGCTTAACTCCCATAGTTTAAAAAAAAAAGCTCGTAAAATTGGCCGTGACTCACTTAACAGCCGTCTTGCTTCACAAGGGAAATTCTGATCTCGTGGTCGTAAGGTGAGAACTGCCTGTATCTTGAGCGTCTCTCAAAATCCTGCCATAATGAAGTGCGTCTTCAGAAGTGGCACATCCTTGCTTAAACCTGGTTGCTAGCCTCTTTCACCCTCTGCCGTAGTTGCAAAGCTTTGCAAATCCTCCAGTGTGTACACAGAATACGTACACGCCTCTTGCCTTTCCCAACTCCTGTTGTTTAAGCTCCAGCTGTGTCTTCCTTTACTCCTTCGAGACCATTCTCAATTAACGACGGCCTCCCTTCCCAATTCTTGTTTTTCTCTAGGTATAAGAAGACCCAGGAAACGCTGTATCAGGCCGGCCAGAAGACCTCGGCTGCTTTGTCCAACGTGGGTTCTGCAATCAGCCGGAAGTTTGGAGATATGAGGTAAGGGGTTGAGTTTTTTACTTCTTCTTTTTGACCTAATTCTTCCAAAGAATTCTTGTCAGGTGCAAACAATCAGGTCCACGCATGAAGGTCCAGCTAAAGTGATGTATTGCTAAAATGCCCACGCGCAGGAAACTTCTTAACTCATGACTAGCACCCACTTGGAGTTAAATAAGGACCGGTGGCATTCAAGGGAGATTGGGTTTAGTTCACTTGTGGTTACGTAGGGATTCTAGGCTGGTCTCTCTTTTGACTCCGCCACTCCTTCCCAGACAGACAAAGATAGGCAGAGAGGATAGAGTCAAATGGGAAAGATCAGGTCCACATGTGAAGGTCCAGTTAAGCTGATTTATTGCTAAACAGCCAATGCACAGGAATCTTCTCACTTCATGGTTAGCACCTGCTTGGGATTAGATAAAGTCAATGGAATTCAAGGGTGCAGGATTGGACTTAATCCCTTTGTGACTACGTAGGGATGCTAGGCTTATGCCTCTTTTGACTCTGCCCCTCCTACAAATTCTTGGTCAACAGGAATTAAAGCTTTTGCTGGTTATCTGGTTGCAATTCATAGCACTGTGACCTCTGGGACAACGCTATACAGGTAGTCCTCGAGTTACAACCCTAATGGGGCCTGCCCATCACGGTCATAACTGACGACGGCCGTAACGCTGCTCGCGGTCACACGAGCGACCTGGTTTTGCAAACTCTTTTGCATCATCCGTAAAACGAAAGCACGGTCGTAAGGCGTGCACCGTGACCCTTAGGAGAATGCCACAGTTGTTAAGCCAACTGATGGTTTGCTATGGCCACGGTTTTGCCAATGGGGAAGTAGGAAATGTAGGGTTTTGGCCCAGCAGTTGTAAAAGTATGACAGTCATTCTGTCAAAACTTAATTATAACTGTTTATAAGCATGTGCGGTTACAGTTGAGCTATGCTTAACATTGTCATGCGCAATACAATATCGCTGTTGTTCTTGGCATTTATTTTATTTTTATTTATTTTATTTTATTTTATTGAATTTATATACCGCCCTACTCCCGAAGGACTCAGGGCGGCGAACAGCCATAGAATAAAACATATAAATACAAAATTTAAAATAAAATAAAACAAATTAAATAATTTGGCTGAACTAATTTAAAACCCCAATAATTTAAAACCAAATTTAAAATTTCCATTTAAAAAGGGGAAAGACTTAGATTTATCTTGGGACAGCTGTTAAAGTAACTCAGTGGCATCCTACTTTTGGCCTAAAATTCTGATTCTTATAAACATCTAACCAACATCTTGATTTTCCTTTTTCTAAAAACATCTTTTAACCAGTCTGATGATCTAAATGAGGGGCTGTGGACAAATTAACATTTTATTATTGTTAATGGGTTGAGAACTTCCTTTGGTCACATAGTTAACACCTTACCCGTTGCCAATACTTCAGACTTCGGGGTTTATGTAACGTAATTCTGATGATGTAGAATGTTATACTTTGGTGGAACTGCTGGCTTGGGAACGCATTCAGCTTCCACATTGAAACTGCCGTTCTTAAATGCTTAAAGCAATCCAGAAGTTCTGGCCAAATCTCTTCTGGGAAGATATTGGACAGTTAGGATGCAGAAATAACATTTCTTTTATATAAATTACTTTTGGCTTAAAAAGCTGCAGAGTTGAGGTTTCTTTTGAACCAACGGGAGGGAAGGAAGGTGGCCAAATTCTAGCATTGGGATTTCCCATTTATACATGAAATTTAAGTGTCCCCCCCACACACACCTTTCTCACATTGGGGGTTTTCTTACTAATAAATGGTGAATTCTAGTCCTGCCTTAGGCATGAAAGCTGGCTGGGTAACTTTGGACCAATCATTAGGAGACATTGAGTTCTAGTCCCGCCTTATCTAGCTGGGTGACTGGGCCAATCACTAGGAGGCACTGAGTTCTAGTCATGCCTTAGGCATTAAATTCAACTGGGTAACTGACCAATCACTAGGAGGCACTGAGTTTTAGTCCCACCTTAGGCATTACATTTAGCTGGGTGACTTTGAGCCAATTGCTAGGAGTCAATGAGTTCTAGTCCCACTTTAGGCATGAAAGCTGGCTGGATGACTTTGGGCCAATCATCAGGAGGTGGTGAGTTCTAGTCCCACCTTAGGCATGAAAGTCGGCTGAGTGACCTTGGGCCAGTCCCTCTCTTTCAGCCCTACCTCACAGGGTTGTTGTTGTGGGGAAAATAGGAGGAGGAAGAAGTATTTTCTCTGTTCACCACTTTGAGTGGTTTATAAAAAAAATAACAGTGGGCTATAACTAGATAAGAAAAGGACGCGGTGGCTCAGTGGCTAAGGCGCTGAGCTTGTTGATCGAAAGGTCGGCAGTTCAGCGGTTCGAATCCCTAGTGCTGCGTAACGGGATGAGCTCCCGTTACTCATCCCGGCTTCTGCCAACCTAGCAGTTCGAAAGCACGTAAAAAAAAAATGCAAGTAGAAAAATAGAGACCACCTTTGGTGGGAAGGTAACAGCGTTCCGTGCGCCTTTGGCGTGTAGTCATGCCAGCCACATGACCACGGAGACATCTTTGGACAGCGCTGGCTCTTCGGCTTTGAAACGGAGATGAGCACCGCCCCCTAGAGTCAAGAACGATTAGCACATACGTGCAAGGGGGATCCTTTACCTTTACCTATAACTAGATAAATAAAAATAACGAGTAGATAGAGCAGCTGCCTCATGTGATGTGACAGTATTGTGATCCAGCAAAGAAGAACGCTTCACTCACCGCAACCCTGATTTTTCAGGAACTCTCCTTTCCCCATCTGGCTGGGATTATCTGGGTGGTAAGCGCATGCGATATACTCTGATCACATAAATATAAAATTTAAAAAAAATCCATTTTGAGGTCTTGTGTGCACTTCTACAATTTGTGTGTCGATACGGAGCCTTCCTCCCTTTCCAAAATATCCACTTTTGCTCAAAACACATTTAAAGAATCAGGCGCTGGTCTTTGAACCTCTCCACGTTTCCTCTGCAAACCGATAATATTCTCCGAAAGTGGCTTAGGATGCATGAGTGCCAATAGCAGTGCGTCATTTATGTAAAGGTTGGAACACTTAAACATACACGCATAGATTGCAACAATTGCATTACCAAACCCACAAAGGCCAAACAGGATTCTGTGAATCACACAACTATTAGGAATCGTGAAACGGAGCAGAATTAAAACCCTGATAATGATTAAGCTCTTGGAGAGATGAGGAGCGATTAAAAGACTCTGTCCCGCTTCATACAGTGTCCATGAGTTGGCGATTTTGGTTGAGTTTTGAGGGGACTCTGTCCACACGTCCCTTAGCAGAGGAAGACCTTAGAACTGGGTTTTTCATCCTTGCAACTTTAAGAGGGGTGGACTTCAACTCCTAGAATTCCCCAGCCAGCCATGCTGGCTGGGGAATTCTGGGAGTTGAAGTCCACCCCTCTTAAAAGTTGTCCTGGTTGAGAAACACTGCTTTAAAGCGTTAAGAACAGACCTGCTTGATTGAACCACGGCCCATCCAATTACAGTATTGTTGTCAACTCGTAAATCATCCCTGGCCTGCTCTCGGGTTGCCATAGGCCAGGGAGGGATGGGAAACTGCCAAAACTGCACAGCAGCCAAAAGCAGATGCACATTCCAGGCTCAAGGCTGTATCCCAGGGATGCCTACAGTCGTCGAAGGGGAGTGACCTGAATGTGATTGATGACATACCCTGGGGGAAGGTGGGGGAAACAGGGTCATAATTGGAGTGTAAATCACGTAGGGTCAGAGCTGGCTTGCTGTCAGGGTTCCGATGGATGCCCTAAATTAAATCAGGGATGCTTTGCGAGTTGAGAATTGATTTCTCCTGTGGCCAATCAGATCTCTATAGGGTGTTGAAAAGCAGGCGATGGAGACCAGCCCCTCTCCTGTAAATGTTTTTGTTTTTGAAGGCCTGTTGGCCTCCCCAGGAGCTCATGTTGAATCTCAAAAACATGTTGAATCTCATGTTGAGTTGCCTACCAAGCTCCGGATGGCTCCTGATCTCCGCTCCTTCCGTCGGGACCGGAAGACTTGGCTGTTCAAGCAAATAGGCTGACTCGGATTCTGAGTCTTATTATTTATTATTTATTAGTTCATTTGGTTTAAAATGGGATTTTGTTGTACATGTTTTTAACTTGTTGTTCGCCGCCCTGAGTCCTTCTGGAGAAGGGTGGCATAGAAACACATGAAATAAATAAATAATAAATAAATTAAAAGAATATCTGTAGCTCAGAGTGGAATCTTGGGGGTCCTTGGTGCCCTCTGAACTTGCTTGTTTTCTTGCAGGCATTTCACAACCCAGCTAGGTAACTTCATCAGTGCTAAAAGATAGTGAAGTTTGCTCCTTGTTTATATACAGCAGCTTGCTCTGGCAATGTTGGCATGGGTGAAATGCCTGCAATGTCTCCTTAGTGTTTCTTGGTTGGGGTATTGTTTCCTGCTTGATTGTTTGTCTGGGGTTAATCCCTGTTTATCTGGGTGTTGGTTGGTGGAGAGGATGTGTAAAACTAATAGCAAACCCCACACTCACTAGTGTTGATGATGTTACATCGTTGGGTCATGAAATGTCTAAAAAAAACCCCCACCAACTCAGCACCAAGGACCCCACAGTCCTCCTCCTCTCTGCAAACCCCACTCCCTTCTAGCACTGATGTTTCCTAGTTGGGTGACAAAATGTTTGCAAGAAAACCACCAAGCTCGGAGACCATCAAGGACCCCACAATGTTGAATCTTCTAAATCAGGGGTCTCCAACCTTGGCAGCTTTAAGACTTGTGGACTTCAACTCCCAGCAAAGCTGGCTGAGGAACTCTGGGAGTTGAAGTCCACAAGTCTTAAAGTTGCCAAGGTTGGAGACCCCTGCTCTAAATTGATAATACTCAACCCGGTCATGATGAAAGTCAGGATTAAAACTAGGAGAACAAAGAAAATAATTGTTTTATCAAAGGAAACACCTTCTCTTCCTCTCAATCTTAGCAACTTCGTAAAGTTGTGCCGAGTTCAATTCCCCAGAATTGAATTTCCCAGCTAGCCATGTGTGGCCCTTCAATGCCCAGAATGCCCCAGACGACAACATGCTAGCTAGGGGGATTCTGGGAACTGAAGTCTGCCCATCTTTTACCTTACCACGGTTGAGAAAGATTGCCACCTGGTTGCTATTGCTTCTCCTCTTCAACGATGGGAGGTGGGGGAGGAATTTGGCTTCTCTGCCCCCCCCCACCCCAGATCCTCCCACCAAAACATCTCCAGTTTTTTTTTTTTTTTGCGGTGCAGAAAGACTCCAAATGATTAAACCGGCCCCGTTTTTGAGTTTATCTTATGTGATCAGAGGTTAAGTGTTGTGGTGAGTTTCTTCCTTTTTTTATTATTATTATTATTTTTTTTGAAAGGGCAGAAGTCATCCCTGCTCAGCTTGTCTTTACCGTGTGGTCTTTTTTTGAGGTTTTCTGGCCTTTTCCCCACCAAACTCTGTGTGTGATCCTTTACTTTCCTGGTGTGCCTGCGGTGTGACCCTGAGGTTTGACTGCTTAAAATGGGTAAACAGCTCCGGAGGTGACTCCGAATTGGGGAGACCAGGAAAAGGCTGGCAAATCCGAACGGCTTTGGTGTGTAAGTCCCCTGGTAGAAAAGGCTACGAGCTCAGTATATTTTCTATAATAACCGGGTTATTCCAGTTCAGTCCAATTCAGATGTGTTGTGTTATTCCCGTCTCCCCCTCTCAGCTGGGCCAGTGGTTCTCCTGGCTGGGGATGATGGGTGAAACCGGCTGGTCTACATTTAAAACTAAATTGAATTGGGTTCGATCCAATGGGAGTTTTTATTTTATTTTATTTTTTTTATTTTTTAATTTGATTTATATGCCGCCCTTCTCTGGAGACTCAGGGCGGCTTACAATGTGCTAAGCAATAGCCTTCATCCTTTTATATATTTATACAAAGTCAGCTTATTGCCCCCCACAAACTGGGTCCTCAATTTACCTACCTTAGAAAGGATGGAAGGCTGAGTCAACCTTGAGCCTGGCGAGATTCGAACTTACAGTAATTTCAGGCAGCTGGTCTTAATAACAAGGTGCTTTAGACCACTGTGCTATCAAGGCTACCAAGGAGTTAGTTGTAGAATTAACTTCCTTTGGATTCAGGCAAGAATCAGTTTGGTCTAGTGGTTAAGGCAGCAGGCTAGAAACCCGGAGACTGTGAGTTCTAGTCCTGCCTTAGGAACAAGTCGACTGGGTGACTTTGGGCCAATCAGCAGGGGATTGTGAGTTCTAGTCCCACCTCAGGCATGAAAGCCGGCTGGATGACTTTGGACCAATCACCAGGAGACTGTGAGTTCTAGTCCTGCCTTAGGAACAAGTCGACTGGGTGACTTTGGGCCAGTCACCAGGAGACGGTGAGTTCTAGTCCCACCATTGGCATGAAAACCAGCTGGATGACTTTAGGCCAATCACTCTCACCTCAAAGGGTGTTTGTTCTCGTAGGGAGGAGGAAGAAGGCATACTAAATATGTTTACTGCCTTGAGCCGTTTATAAAAAAAAGAATAATAAAGGTGGAAAATAAACAAACAAATAAATAAATCGCCCCACTGCTAATTGCTCTTCTCCTCATTCCTCCAGTGGCGAACAAGAGGGACGGTTTAAAAAAACAACGACAACTATTTTATTAAGTGCACTAAAATCACCGGGAATCTTTGTCGAAGTTCCCCAGGTTTGTTTGCTAAAGTCTCTCTTGGAAAACTGGTTTTCTTAGTTGCTGCTTCCTTGCCACATGGCCGGGTCCTCTAGGTTTCCCCTGCCAGAAGATGCCGCCTCACGTTGTTATCTTGAGACGCCTGGAGCAAAAGGCCAGGGCGTTCCTTCATTGTACATTCAAGCATAATTTTAGTCTTGGGGGGAGAAGGTGTCTCTGCTATAATCTTCTATAATTCACAATTAAATGAGCCCAAAGGTGCTGTTCAAAACAACAACCGGACTTGGTTTTTTTTCCTTGAAAACGTTTTCGCTTCTCATCCATGAAGCTGCTTCAGAACTGAGGAAGCTTCATGGATGAGAAGCGAAACGTCTTCAAGCAAAAACGAAGAAAGTTCCATTGCCTTTTGAAGAAGCGCCATGGTCTCAATGATTGAAAATCTCTGTAGACAAAAGGTAGGCCGGTACGGCTTGGCAACTGGAATTGGCTGCCCGTGGAAAAGAAACAACCATTGGTCTATGGAAGTTCTCAATCATCCATGTTATGGTTGTCCCAAAGGCAATTGGAGTTTCTTTGCTTGTTTCCTTGAAGGCATTTCGCTTCTCATCCAAGAAGCTTCTTCAGTTCTGACTGAATGGTGGAGAATGGAAGGATTTATATTCCTTGCAGTCCTCTGGTCGTTAGCGCTCCTTCTGAGAGTCACTGAGGCCACTTGGAGGTTTATCTCTCTCCTAACCACTGAATCTAGAACTGAAGAAGCTTCTCGGATGAGAAGGCGAAACGTCTTCTAGCAAAACAAGAAAGTCTAATTGCCTTTTGAAAAGCACCTTTGGGACAATGGGGACCCTGGATGATTGAGAATCTCCACAGACAATTGAATCAGCCATTTCTGACCTGCAGCCCGGCATGAGGACGGCCTACAGGTCACCTAGCAGATGTTTTTTGGACCTGTTGGTTTAGTTGGGTGGTGAGCAGAAGTTCTCTGGCATCCTTGTCTGAACCCATCAGGGCTGTTTTGAGATTTGCCACGGACGTTCAGATGGGTCAGTGACGTAATTGATGGAAGCTAACTTTAATTTCACTGTGTGGCATGGACACTAACTGTGACAGATATTCGGCGGGCTGGAGCTTCAACCTCATACCGTTCCTTCTCCTTTTAAGATTCACCTCTTGGTGGATTGTTTGAGGCCCAAGTATCGGATGTAGAAGAAAAGGTCTTGCAACGTTGCCCCTAATTTTCTCTCTTTCCTTGTTCTCAATTTCTGCTTCCGTTGGATCCTGGCAGGGCCCATCCGTTCTCACATTCGTTTAGGTAAGGCAGAGAGGGGTCATCTGTATGGGGACTCTGGTTCAGCCAGGTCATTAGTCTCGAATGCAGGTAGTCTTCCACTTACGACCACAATTAAGCCGAACATTTTGCTAAGCGGGACAGTGGAGTTTTGCCCTCATTTCGTGACCTTTCCTTGCCGCCGTTGCTAAGCGAATCCCCTGCGATGGTTAAATTTAGGAACACGGTTGTTGAGTGAATCCGGCTTCCCCCGTTGATTTTGCTCGTCAGACGGTCGCAAAAGGGGATCACGCGACCCCCAGGACACTACGACCGTTATAAATATGAGCCAGTTTGCCAAGCGTCTGAATTTTGATCACATGACCATGGGGGATGTAAATGTGAAAAATGCCCCTTGGTCACTTTTTACAGTGCTGCTGTAACTCCGAACGGTCACTAAATGAATGGTCGTAAGTAGAGGACAGTCTGTAATTCTCAGCTGAGACGGTCCCAGAACGTGTTGCGACTCACTACTCGCACCCTGCGAGGGCGGCAATGGACAGGGTGCGACGCTATCCGTGGTTTAATGCTTCTAACGTTTCCTTCCTTTCCCCTTAATGCTTCCGAGTAGCAGTTACTCCATCCGTCATTCGATAAGTATGCCGGCAATGAGGTAATGTAGCAAAAGCCTCGGGTTTTTTTTTCCAAAACGATGTTGGCATTTGACATTTGGGCGGGTACGATCGGTTGCAGGTCATTTAAGCGCTGGAGCATTAACAATCATTTGAGTAGCCCACCACTTGATCTTCCAGAAGGTCCTCGTGGGAGCTGCTGAAGAAATGTGAATGTATTTATACATTTAAGATATGTGGACTTCAACTCCCAGAATTCCCTAGCCGGCTAGGGAATTCTGGGTGTTGAAGTCCACACATCCTACACTTGCCAGACTTGGAAGATACAGTTTTGGCACCTCTTGCTTGTTGATGCCATGTTCATTCTGGCGAAATGGCAAATGATTTAAATGCTGTGTTTTGCAAGACACGTAAGAGTCCTTGAAGGTGAGTGGGAGGCCATATACATTCTCTAAACAAACAAACAAATTGTGGGAAAGCAAGTTTGTCAACAGGAAATAAGCCTCTTGAGTCTCAGAGGGTGATGGGAGGTGACCATTCAGCGGTTACCAGGTTTTTGTTCATGCTATTGTAAACCTGGGGGGGCTCTTAATGATTTATGATGATGGTATTTTATGATTGTGATCATGATTTATCACTTGTTGCTTGTATGTGCTCTGAGAGCCTATGCACCAAAGACAAATTCCTTGTGTGTCCAATCACACTTGGCCAATAAAGAATTCTATTCTGTCCTGTCCTGTCCTATCCTATTCTCTCTACTCTACTCTACTCTACTCTACTCTACTCTACTCTACTCTACTCTACTCTACTCCTGTCCTGTCCTGTCCTGTCCTGTCCTGTCCTGTCCTATCCTAGCCTATCCTATCCTATCCTATCTACTCTACTCTTGTTCTGTTTTATCCTATCCTGTCCTGTCCTGTCCTGTCTCTACTCTACTATAATTCTATTCTATTCTATTTTATTCTACTCTACTCTACTCCATTCTATTCTTTCTACTCTACTCTACTCTTGTTCTGTTCTATTCTATTCCATTCCATTCCATTCCATTCCATTCTATCCTATTCTATTTTACTCTTATTCTATTCTATTCTTTTACTCTACTCTACTCTACTCTACTCTACTCTACTCTACTCTACTCCATTCTATTCTTTCTACTCTACTCTTTATTCTATTCTATTCTATTCCATTCCATTCCATTCCATCCTATTCTATTTTATTTTACTCTTATTCTATTCTATTCTTTTACTCTACTCTACTCTACTCTATTCCATTCTATTCTTTCTACTCTACTCTTTATTCTATTCTATTCTATTCTATTCTATTCTATTCTATTCTATTCTATTCTATTCTATTCTATTCTATTCTATTCTATTCCATTCCATTCCATTCCATTCCATTCCATTCCATTCCATTCCATTCCATTCCATTCCATTCCATTCTATTATCTTTTGAACTGTTTTCTAGGAAAGTTGAAACCTAAAATTTCTGAACCATCTATAATTTAAGTTTTTTGACATGAGCCTTCCTGGAAGTTGTAAAGGCATCTTTCTCTTACTGAAAAAAAACAACAACACGTTTTTGTGTTTCTTATTCAACCGAGAATTGTGGCTTTTAAGGATGCTTTTGTGTAGCTTCCCTTAGTTTTTCCAGATCATAATTATCCAGAGTTCAGCAAATTGTGGAGGTGATCAGTTGTGCGAAGTGGGTTCTGGAGTGGTCTCTAGATACTGCAGCACACCCCCCTTCCCAAAATGGCCTGCCTGAAGAAAGAATGCAAAATTGTAGTACTCTCTATTTTTTTAAAAAAAACCATAACTGTTCTTTTTTCTTTTGCAAGAAATTCTCCAACTTTCAAGTCTTTCGAAGACAGAGTTGGAACCATAAAGGTAATTTTCCTTCCATACATGGGAGAACCTCCTCCTCCTCCTCTTCTACTAGGCAATGGAGAGCCAGTTAGTAGTTAAGGCACCAGGCTAGAAAACGGGAGACTGTGAATTGTAATCTCGCTGTAGGCATGAAAGCCAGCTGAGTGACCTTGGGCCAATCACCAGAAGACAGTTCTAGTCCCGCCTTAGCCATGAAACCCAATTGGGTGACTTTGGGCCAATCCCCAGGAGATGGTGAATTCTAGTCCCGCCTCAGCCATGAAACCCAACTGGCCAATCCCCAGGAGACAGTGAGTCCTAGTCCCGCCTCAGCCATGAAACCCAATTGGGTGACTTTGGGCCAATCCCCAGGAGACAGTGAGTTCTAGTCCTGCCTTAGTCATGGAACCCAACTGGCCAATCCCCAGGAGATGGTGAGTTCTAGTCCCACCTTAGCCATGAAAGCCAATTGGGTGACTTAGGGCCAATCCTCAGGAGACGGTGAGTTCTAGTCCCGCCTCAGCCATGAAACCCAACTGGCCAATCCCCAGGAGACAGTGAGTTCTAGTCCCGCCTTAGCCATGAAACCCAATTGGGTGATTTAGGGCCAATCCCCAGGAGACTGTGAGTTCTAGTCCCGCCTTAGCCATGAAACCCAATTGGGTGACTTAGGGCCAATCCCCAGGAGACGGTGAGTTCTAGTCCCGCCTCAGCCATGAAACCCAACTGGCCAATCCCCAGGAGACAGTGAGTTCTAGTCCCGCCTCAGCCATGAAACCCAATTGGGTGACTTTGGGCCAATCCCCAGGAGACAGTGAGTTCTAATCCTGCCTTAGTCATGGAACCCAACTGGCCAATCCCCAGGAGATGGTGAGTTCTAGTCCCGCCATAGCCATGAAAGCCAGCTGTGTGACTTTGGGCAAGTCATTCTCTCTCAGCCCAACCCACCTCATAGGTAGCAGGGAAACTAGGAGGAAGGAGTATCAGATATTGAGTTGTTTATAATGAGATTAAAGGTCAGATGTAGATTTTGAAAAATGCACTTAAATGGGCGGAGGGATGGAGCAAAAAAAAACCACAAAAAAACCAGGGTGACGCTGATCTGCTGAACTCTTAGCCCCTTTTTCTTTTCTTTCCTCAGTCCAAAGTTGTGGGTGGCAAAGATAACGATGGCGCCAACCAGCTCCATTCGCCGACGGCCGCTGGCGACAAGCCACCCCAGGACAACGCGCCTTTCTAAGCCCTTCTACAGCATGGCGGTGCATGGCTGCTGGAGCCCCACCCTTTGCTCTTCCCAACACGCAAGACGAAAAAATGAAGAAAAAAAATGGAAACAAAAAAAAAAAAAAAGAGAGAATTGCGGTCCCACTCAGGAAGAGAGAGATCCATACATCCCTCTTCGCTGCTGGAATCTTCAGGTCCAATAAAGTGAACAGACGGCTTTTTGTACACTTATACCTATTTTACACTAAAGGTTTCTCGAGGGAGCCCCATGCTGCACTTCCTTTTGGAAGGGTTATTGGTGGGGAGGATTTTTGCCGTTTGAGCCCCAAAAAGACCCTCCCCTTTGAGGCTTCAGAGGCTTGTAGACACTGCCCCTCCTCCTTGTTCCTCCAGTTGCGAGCAGAAATTCGATTTTTTTTAATGCAATACGGGAAAAAGGGTCGTTTCAGGAGGCGTTAGCTGTACGCAAAACAGCCAAGCGCTTTATATACCCTTACTCCCATCTCCTTGGTATAACTAGCTAGCTAGCTTTCAGTTATTTGAGCTCGTTTCCTTTCTGGGCAATTAAAGAGTGCCCGTGACTGCTTTGGAAACCTTGCCATCTCTCGTTTAGGTCGATAAACCAAGTTTACTTAGCCGGGGGTGGGGGTGGGGGTGGTAAAGATAGTCCCCCTTTCCCCCCCCCCCCCTTCTGGGATTCTCAGAAAGGAATCTCCTCTTAAGCCCTAGCCGAGCCTGCCGCCCGGACTTCTCTTAAACTTTAATAAATCTCAGAAAGTTTATTTTTTTGGAATTTGCAGGGAGGGGTGGGTGGGTGGCGGGAGACTTCCACAGCGCATCAGCTTTTTTGCATCGCGATTTAGGGCCCTTCCACCCCCCCTCCCCCGGTCTCTCAGACGCGGGAGCTGAAATACAAGCCTTACGTCACCACCTGCTTTAATTGTTTATAATCTTTTTATATCTCGGAAGTGTGAAGAAGGTAGTGGGTGAGGAAGGGAAGGGAAGGAAACGGGTTGAGGCATCGTACCATAGAAACTGCATGTGACTCTTAACGTTCATTTCGGCGTGTTACATAAATCCTCGCTTGCACGCATGTTCTTTTCTCTCTCTGTCTCCCCTCTCGAGCGTACGGAATTTGCTTTTCTGTCCTCTGGATTTGGGTCTTGTCTTAGAAAGTCCCGGAGGCAGCGAGGGATTATCAGGGCACCCCAAAAAATCCCTTCTGTTGGGTTTTCTTTCTTCGTTCGTTGCTCCTTCCGGGAATTTTTCGTCCGATGTTTTTTGAGATTCTGACGGCGGGATTCTGTTCGCGGCTTCTGCAACCCTGCGGTGGTCGTGGGTGGCACGGTGCCTTGGCTGCTGTTGGCGATTACGCATGGAAACACTAATATCCTTGAGGGAAGGGCGAGAACGTGAGAAGGCAGAGGTGCCCGTAAGCGATCCAGACTTTTCTGTGCCTTAGAGGCTCAGTGGGATGGGAAGCAGTGCGCCCCACAATAGATACCAACAGTTGACACTTGGCACCCAGGAAGGAAGATTTGGTGACCCTTCCTCTCTCCGGTCACCCGAGAAGCAAGTTTTGACACTCAAAAACGCGGGCGATGAAATTTCCTCCTGCGTCCTTTTGTTGCTGTTGGCTGAAAACCTTCCTGGGTCATGACCTGGCCCAAGAGAGGCAGGAGATCCACAGAGATTAAGATGGGGGTTTTATGGTAGTTTCTTAAGAAGGAGGTAGCCCACCTGCATTTGGAAAAAGAAAAAAAAAAGGGAGAATCGGTGTTGATGCGACCGGGCGCTGCAGGACGAGGCTGAGTTGTTTCTCCTGTAATGGGTCTGGGGGAAATTTGTCAATAAAATATTCCTTTTGGAAAAGCAAAGCGCTCGTCTGTCCTGTTATATTTTGGATCCGCGAATCTTGGTTGTAGGCAACCGTCTCCAGCTGGCGGTGTGTCAGTGTCCCAAGTAATAACCCCATAGAAAACAGAACTCCGAGGCAGACAGATTCCTCAAAGAAGAGTTTTATTGGAGATTGGCACAACTGGTGAAAACCGACTCTGAAAGTTTCTACAGTTTTCACCTAATTAAAAGTGAAAGTCGCCCCCCCCTTTCCCCAAACAACCAGTCACATGGTCTAATCAAGGTGCTGACCAGTTGCCTGGTTACTTCACTCCTCCTCTCTCCAACCACCTGTTGGAATGACCTTGGTTTCCACAGGAAACTCCTTTGTTTTGGCTACAAGCCCCCCCCCCCCATCTAACTATGTTTCCCCTCCCTATCCCTTTTTCGCATTGTGGCAACCCTGAAGCCTCCAAAATGGCCCCAGGCAGGTTTTTATTTTATTTATTTATTTATTTTTAAATTTGTATACCGCCCTTCTCCCTGAGGACTCAGGGCGGTGAACAGCCAAGTAAAAACATAAACTACAAACATTAAAATACAATTAAAAAGATATATATAAATTTGGCCCCATGATTAAAAACAGTAACAAACCAATTAAAACATTTTAAAAAGTATTAGGCCAGCCTGGCTTGCTGGAAAAAGTGGGTTTTAAGGGCATGGCGGAAGGCACCGAGGTCTTGGATTCTCCTTATCTCTGGGGGCAGCTGATTCCAGAGGGCAGGTGCCCCCACAGAGAAGGCCCTCCCCCTGGGGGTCGCCAGCCTACATTGTTTGGCTGATAGCACCCCGAGGAGGCCCTCTCTGTGGGAGCGCACAGGTCGAGGGGAGGTTGTTGGTAGCAGCAGGCGGTCTCAGAGATAGCTAGGCCCTATGCCATGGAGCGCTTTAAAGGTGATAACCAACACCTTGAAGCGCACCCGGAAGACCACCGGGAGCCAGTGCAGCTCGCGCAGGAGCGGTGTTACATGGGAGCGCCATGTTGCTCCCATCACTACCCGCGCTGCTGCATTCTGGACCAGCTGGAGCCTCCGGGTGCTCTTCAAGGGGAGCCCCATGTAGAGAGCGTTGCAGTAGTCAAGGCGAGAGGTGACGAGGGCGTGAGTGACTGTGCACAGGGAATCCCAATCAAGAAAGGGCCGCAACTGGCGGATCAGGCGAACCTGATAAAAGGTCCCCCTGGCTACAGCTGTCAGATGTTCCTCCAAGGACAGCTGTGTATCCAGGAGGACCCCCAGATTGTGCGCCCTCTCCGTGGGGGCCAAGGACTCGCCCCCAATAGTCAGTGATGGAGTCAACTGACTATATCGGGATGCCGGGAGCCACAGCCACTCAGTCTTGGAAGGGTTGAGCCTGAGCCTGTGTCTCCCACAGCCTCCAGGCACCGGGACATCACTTCAAGGGCATCGTTGGGGTGGCTTGGGGTGGAGAGGTTCACTTCAGAGTTGACACTGTTCAGGTAGTCCTCGACTTACGACCACAGTTGAACTCAAAAATTTCCCTTGCTAAGCCAGACAGTGGGCTTTGTCCCATTTTACGACCTTCCTTTCCACAGTTGTTGAATGAATCACTGCAGTTTGTTAAGTTAGCAATATGGTTGTTGAGTGAATTTGGTCTCTCCATGGACTTTACTTGTCAGAAGGTCGCAAAAGGGGATCGTGTGACAATAACGGGTTCGCTTGACAATTGCAGCATTTGTTTAATGACCAGTGGCAATTATTTTATGACTGCTGCAAAAGCCTGAAATCGGATCTGCCATGTGACTGGACTCATTTACCACCATAATGAGCAGGCTCCATGATGGTCGTATGTCGAGGACTACCTGTGAATATCAGTCTTGGGAATCTAAAGACCTTAACAAGTTGGGGATGTTACACTGCCCAAGCTATTTATGCAGATTGTATGGAAGATTTCAGCTGATGGGAAGCCACCCTAATGGGGAATGATTCAACAATCCTCAGATTGTGGCAGTGGTGAAATGTAAAATCTGTTACTACCGGTTCTGTGGGTGGTGGGGGTGAATGTGACTGGGTGGGCGTGGCCAACCTTTTTTTTTATTTACACTTTTAAAACCATTTTTTCTACAACCTCTTTGGCCGATCCCAGCTGAGTTGCCTGATCGTCAGAGGCTTTTTTTTCTTTTAAAAACATTTTTTCTACAACCCTTCTTCTTAAAAGCCTTTGAGGATCCCAGCTGAGCCGCCTGATCGTCAGAGGCTTTTGTTTTTTACTTTTAAAAGCATTTTTTTTTGGCCGAAGAGGTTGTAAAAAAAATGCTTTTAATTTTTTTTAAAAAAAGCCTCTGATGATTGCGCGGCTCAGTTGGGCATGGGGGATGGGCAGGGATTTTTGCTACTGGTTCTGCGAAGCACCTGCCTCCCTTGCTATCAGATCGGGCGATCCGGTCCAAACCGGGAGCATTTCACCCCTGGATTGTGGTGATGTTTAGTCTAGTGGTTAAGGCACCAGGCTAGAAAGCAGGAGACGGTGAGTTCTAGTCTCCTTAGCCATGAAAGCCAGTTGGGTGATTTGGGGCCAATCACCAGGAGATGGTGAATTCTAGTCCCGCCTTAGCCATGAAAACCAGTTGGGTGACTTTGGGCCAATCACCAGGAGACGATGAAGTCTAGTCCCGCCTTAAGCATAGAAACTGATTAGGTGACTTTGGGCCAATCACTAGGAGACGGTGAATTCTAGTCCCGCCTTAGCCATGAAAACCAGCTGGGTGACTTTGGGCCAATCACCAGGAGACGATGAAGTCTAGTCCCGCCTTAAGCATAGAAACTGATTAGGTGACTTTGGGCCAATCACTAGGAGACGGTGAATTCTAGTCCCGCCTTAGCCATGAAAGCCAGCTGGGTGACTTTGGGCCAATCACCAGGAGACGATGAGGTCTAGTCCCGCCTTAAGCATAGAAACTGATTAGGTGACTTTGGGCCAATCACTAGGAGACGGTGAATTCTAGTCCTGCCTTATCTATGAAAGCCAGCTGGGTGACCTTGGGCCAGTCACTCTCAGCCTAACCCACCTCACAGTGGGGAAAATAGGAGGAACATTAGGTATGTTTGCTGCCTTGAGTTATTTATAAAAAATAATAAAAGGCAGAATTAAAAAAAATAAATCTATATTTTTGTTGTTGTGAGGAAACCAGGACATGGACCTTGGGCCTGCCTTACTGCCCTACTGAAATGTGAGAATGCATACCATTAGATACGATACCAATGCATTCATAGGAAATGTCCCTGGCCAGACATTTAGTGACCATTGGGGTAGGGAAAGTTAGATTCATTTAATAACCGAAAGTCATAAAATTGGACAGAACTCAATTAACAGCCTTGATTAGCAATGGAAATTCTGGTCCCAACTGTGGTTGTAAGTCGAGGACTACCTATACAGGGAGTCCTCAACTTAGAACAGTGCATTTAGTGACTGTTCAAAGTTACAATGGCACTGAAAAAAAGTGACTTATGGCCATTTTTCACAGTTACAACCTTCGTAGCCTCCCCATGATCATGTGATCACAATTCAGATGCCTGGCAACAGGTTCACATTTATGACAGTTGCAGTGTCCCAGGTTCAAATGATCAATGGGGAAGCCAGACTCGCTTAGCAACGGTGTTGCTAATTTTATCAACTGCAGTGATTCACTTAACAAATGTGGCAAGAAGTGTCATAAAATGGGGCAAAACTCCCCATTTTGCAACATGGGGAGTTTGCATGTTGCCTCACTTAGCAACATAAATTCTGGGCTGAATTGTGGTCGTAAGACAAGGATTAACTGTACACTGATCCTAACCAAACGGTCTGAGTTACTATAAAAGGCTTCGTTTGGGGTGGGGGGGAACCGTAACCAAGATTAATACTAACCAACTTAGCATGTGTAAATGGAATGGCTAGATACTGTTCAGATAGTCCTTGATTTACAACCACTTGTTTAGCGAATGTTCAAAGCAGGGGTGAAATCCAGCAGGTTCTGGAGAACTGGTAGTGGAAATTTTGAGTAGTTTGGAGAACCAGCAAATAGCGCCTCTGGCTGGCCCCAGAATGGGGAGGGAATGGAGATTTTGCAATATCCTTGCCCCAGGAGTGGGGAGAGAATGGGGATTTTGCAGTATCCTTCTGGAGTGGGGTGGGAATGGGGATTTTGCAGTATCCTTCCCCTGCCACGCCCACCAAGCCATGCCCACAGAACCAGTAGTAAAAAAGTTTGGATTTCACCAGTGGTTCAAAGTTACAAGGGCATTGAAAATGCTGACTTACGACTGGGCCTCCCGCTTACGACTCTTATTACAGCATCCCCGCTTCAAAATCCGGGTGCTTGGCAATCTGCATGTTTCAGTGACCCAGGGTGATGGGATCACCCATCGCCACCTTTCCAGCCAGCTTCTGACAAGCAAAGTCAATGGGGGTGGGGGGGGGGGAGAGGTGGGGAAGTTGAATTCACTTAACAACATGATTTACTGAACAACTGCAGTGATTTGCTTAACAACTTCGGCCAAAAAAGGTCGTAAAACTGGGCACCGCTCACTGAATGAACTGCCTTGCTTAGCAAACAAAGAAATTCTGGTCCCAATTGTCATAAATTGAGGATAATCCATACTGGCATCACATGAGAGACGTTGAGCCAGTGGTTGCTTTGCATCATTCATGTCATACCCAGCTGTGTTTCAGCTTTGCTTTTGAAAAATCCACCTTGCTGTGCTACAAACGCTTTGAACGACAAGAGGCAGGCACAACTTCACACAATACCCTCCCCAGGCAATCTTACGGCTTGCTGATTATTGTGAGTTCAGTGAGTTGACAGTTCAGCGATGCAGATTCTGAATGTAGTTGATTCAGTTCAGTGAACAAGAGCCCATCGTGTCCTCCTAACCCAGGCAGAGAATACGTCTTAATTCTGCAGCAACATCATACAATTAAATCTTTTAGCATCAAGGCCGGAAGTCGAGTTTTTTTTTGCCTGGAAATGTGCAGTCATTTTGGATGGGTGGGGGAGAACACAAGACAGTAGATCAATAAATATTCACATGATACTGAGATGGATTTGGGTGAAGAAATGCCTGAGACACAAGGGACCATGTGTTGTGGCCCGTCAGCGACCTGTGCAGCTAGTAACTGATTCCAACAGCAAGGAGGCTGGTGTGGTGCTGCGCCAGCAGCCTGTGCAGCTGGCACTCGAGTCGGACAGTGAGGAGGCTGGAGAAGATGTGGTGCCAGGGGCAGGGATTCAGCCAGGGCCTTCAGAACCTCCAGAAGCTCCATTAAGTGAAGAGGACGAAGAGGAGGAGCCTCTTTTCAATGCACGGGCGCGCAGAGCTGCCAAAAGGCAGGAGTGGCTCCACAGGAGGAGGTCTCCTCGAGAGTAAGGCTTGGGGCTAATTGGCCACTCCCTTAGCATATTTAAAGAAGGATGATGACAGGCAATTTGCAGGGAACAACTTAGTTCACATATCTTCATGTCTTGTCTTGCTTATCAGCTTCCTGCAAATTGCTTCTGGGCATTCTGCCAACCACAGTAAGCTTTCAGTATTATTCTTTGAATTCTTGGCGGCTGATAATGCAGTTAATTAACAGCCGTTGTTGTAAAAAACTGATTTAGTAAACTAAGGTTTGAACGGACTTTGTGTGTGCTGCGTTCTTTGGGATCCATAGGTGGGGCAGAACACCATGATATTCTAGCCACTGAGAAGAGCCAGCTAGCCAGCAAAGAGAAATATATATATATGCGAAAGGGAGCAGAATGCCCCCTCCCACATGTTGGGGTAGACCGGTGTCTCGATAGAAAAACACTATATATATATATATATATATATATATATATATATATATGTATGTATGTATGTATGTATGTATGTATGTATGTATAAGTTTTCTGAGGTTTTCGCGGGTGTATGTAGGTCTTTGGTTATTCGGGTTTTCTCCCGCGTAAAATTGGAAGTGTCTTGGCGACGTTTCGACGAAGTCTCATTCGTCATCTTCAGGCTGGTGTTTTCGGCTTCATGCTCCTAGAAGCACGAAGCCGAAAACACCAGCCTGAAGATGACGAATAAGACTTCGTCGAAACGTCGCCAAGACACTTCCAATTTTACACAGGAGAAAGCCCGAATAACCAAAGACCTACATAGTATTCTTTCGTTTTTTAATATACTGTATTTTTCAGACGATAAGACGGACCTAGATTTAGAGGAGGAAGACAAGAAAAAAAATTTTTTTGGGCTCCTGCACGTCCTATTTTCACCCTCCCTGGCTCCCAGAAGCACTATTTTCACCAAAAACGTGTCCACGAGGCCAAAAATGGCCATTCGTGAAGCCAAAAATGGGCCCATATTCTGTCTATAAAATTTTTACCCGCTTTTGTGGGGGGAGGGGAAGTTTGTCTTATACTCCGAAAAGTACGGTAGGTAGTCCTCAACTTACAAGAGTTTACTTGCTTAGTGACTGTTCAGTTACATCATGGAAAAAGTGACCGATGATCCTTTTTCACACTTACGACCATTGCAGCATCCCCCTGGTCATGGGATCAAAATTCAGATAGTTGGCAAGTGACTCACATTTATGACGGTTGCAGCGTCCCTGGGTCTTGCGATCCCTTTTGTGAAATCCTGACAAGCAAAGACAATAGGGGAAGCCAGATTCACTTAACAACCGTGTTACTAACTGAACAACTGCACTGATTCAGGCGAGAAAGGTCATAAAATGGGGCAAAACTCACTTAACAAACGTTTTAAGTTGTAATCGCAAATCAAGGGTTAGCTGTAGTAAGAGCAAATCTATATAGAAAGAAACAACAACAACAACCAAAAGGATTGTCACATATCCGCTTCAGGAATATTTTATATATTTGAGGTTTCCCTTTGCATTGACTGGTTTCAGGTCAAAACTTCCACAAACTTGGTTTACGCACCATTTTAATCTCTCATAGAGCAGGGACAGAAAAGGAATAGGTAGTACTACACCCGTGATGATGAACCTATGGCACGCATGCTGCCCTCTCTATTGCCAGCTGCTCTTCTGGTTTCTGGCGTGCCAGTCAGATGGTCTTCACGGGTGCCGGAGCATCGGAAAAAGGCCTGAAAACGGGCAGAAAAACAGCCAAAAATTCTTAAAATTAGAAGAATGGTACAATGAAACATGGAAATTTGCATTAAATGATAAATTGACTTGTGATATTAAAATTAGAAGTGGTATATATAAAGAAAATGTTTTTTGGAACACTTGGCAACCATTTGTGGACTTTGCACTTGGGAGATTGGATGAATCGGCATCAGTACCTTATCAAAGAGATTTCTGGAAGAATTGAAGACTTCAAGTTCCTAAAACTTCCTTTCCGTTTGTATAGCACGTTGGGGGGAAAAAAATTTTTTTTTCTTTCCTTACTATTGATTTTTTGTATTGATTTTTTTTTCCTTTTTGTTATTCCTTAACAATAAAAATATAATAATAAAAAAAAAACAGCCAAAAAACAGACATGTGCATGTGGCGGCCAGCTGGTCTTCAGGTTTCCAGCACTCCAGTACACGCCTATGCACGCGTGTTCCAGTTTGGCCACTCGGTGCCCAAAAGGTTCGCCATTACTGTACTACACAGTTAGTCCTGTGCTTAAAACTGTTCATTTTAGTGATCGTTCAAACTTGGAACGGCACTGAGAAAAAGTGACTTTACAGCCAGTTCTCGCACCAATCATCCAGTGTCCCTGAGTCACGTGTTCAACATTTGGGTGCTTCCAACTAGCATATATTTACGACCGGTGCAGGAACCTTTACTACCGGTTCACAATGGGATCGCGCTCGCTTGCTTTGCTCACACGCGTGCCTTGCTTCTGTGCATGCGAACTGGTCCGAACCGGGGACAACCCACCACTGGACCGGTGCAGGGGTGGGTTCTAAATTTTTTTACTACCGGTTCTGTGGGCGTGGCTTATTTTGTGGGCGTGGCTTGATGGTCATGTGACAATCTTTAGGATTTAGCAGAGATACTGGTCTACCAGGCTTTTAACTGCTTGCAGAGCTGTACCAGTCTACTCATGTATTTTTGCAGGCATCCGTCTACTCATTTGTTTTTGGAGGCATCGGTCTACCACCACACTGCCTTTTAACACTGATCAGCTGTAGGGCGGCCCTTTGAAGCCCCTCGGCAAAAGTTTAAACACTTTTTTCCTTCTATAATAATAATAATAATAATAATAATAATAATAATAATAATAATAATAATAATAATAATAATTTATTTCTATACTGCCCTTCTCCTGAAGGACTCAGGGCGGTGTACAGCCTATTAAAAACACAAAAATATACAGACATCAATTAAAAAATAATTAAAATTATTAAATAATTTCGGCCCAAATTAAAACCCCAAAATTTAAAACACCCAATTTAAAATAATTTACATTGATAGCCCGGCCTGGCGGAACAGCAGGGTCTTGAGGGCACAGCGAAATACATGGAGGTCGGAGATCTTACGCATTTCCGGGGGCAGTTCATTCTACAGGGCTGGGGCTCCCACAGAGAAGGCCCTCCCCCTGGGTGTCACCAGCTGACATACCTTGGCCAATGGCACCCTGAGGAGACCCTCTCTGTGGGAGCGGACTGGCCGGTGGGAAGCTACTGGTGGCAGAAGTCGGTCTTGAAGGTACCCAGGTCCAATGCCATGGAGCGCTTTAAAGGTGGTGACCAACACCTTGAATCACACCCGGAAGACCACTGGGAGCCAGTGCAGCTCGCGCAGGAGAGGTGTCACATGGGCACAACGAGTTGCACCCATAACCACCCATGCGACCGCATTCTGGACCAGTTGGAGCCTCCGAGTGCTCTTCAAGGGGAGCCCCATGTAGAGAGCATTACAGTAGTCCAGCCGGGAGGTGACCAGGGCGTGAGTGACCGTGCGCAAGGCGTCCCGGTCCAGAAAGGGCTGCAACTGGCGAATCAGGTGAACCTGATAAAAAGCCCCCCTGGCCACGGCCGTCATATGCTCTTCTAAAGACAGCTGTGCGTCCAGGAGGACACCCAGATTACGAGCCCTCTCTGTGGGGGGCAAAGATTCACCCCCAATAGTCAGCGATGGCACCAGCTGACTATATCGGGACGCCGGGAGCCACAGCCACTCGGTCTTGGCAGGCTTGAGTCTGAGCCTTTTTCTCCCCATTCAGACCCGCACAGCCTCCAGGCAGTGAGACATCACATCAAGGGCATCATTGGGGTGGCCCGGGGTGGAGATGTACAGCTGAGTGTCATCAGGGTACTGGTGGTACCTCACCCTGAAGCCACGGATGATCTCACCCAGCGGCTTCACATAAATGTTGAACAGAAGGGGCGAGAGGACCGACCCTTGCGGCACTCCCCATGCGAGACGCCTCGAGGTCGACCTCTGCCCCCCTGCCAACACAAACTGCGAGCGGTCGGAGAGGAAGGAGGAGAACCACCGCAGCACGGTGCCCCTATTCCTAACCCCCTCAACCGCTGCAGCATGATACCATGGTCGATGGTATCAAAAGCTGCTGAGAGATCTAATAGGACCAGGACAGAGGAACAACCCCTGTCCCAAGCCCTCCAGAGATCATCCACCATGCCATTTCTGTGCCGTACCCCTGCCTGAAGCCCGACTGGTACGGGTCCAGATAGATAGCTTCATCCAGGTACTGGGGAAGCTGTCGTGCCACCACACTCTCAACAACCTTCGCCACAAAATGAAGGTTGGAGACCGGACGGTAGTTGGCTAATTCAGCTGGGTCCAGGGAAGGCTTCTTGAGGAGGGACCTCACCACCGCCTCTTTCAAGGCGGCGGGAAAGGCACCCTCACTCAGAGAAGCAGTTATAATCCCCTGGAGCCAGCCTCATGTAACCTCCCGGGAGGCCAGTACCAACCAGGAGGGACACGGGTCCAATAAACATGTGGCACCACTAATCTTATCCACAACCCTGTCCACATCCTTGGGAGCCACAGGATCAAACTCCTCCCAGATAATATTCTCAAGACCTACCCCCATCTCCCCCCTGGACTCACCCAGTCGGAGTCCAAGCCTTCCCGAATCCGAGCGACTTTATCATGCAGGAATTGCACAAAATCCTCAGCACGACCCTGCAAGGGATCTTCCCGCACTCCCCCCCGGAGAAGGGAGTGGGTCACCCTAAACAGAGCGGCTGGGCGGTTCTCTGCAGATGCGATAAGAGCGGAAAAATAGTTAGATTTCGCCACTTTTATCGCCACTAGGTAGGTCTTGATATAAAATCTCACCAGTGTTCAGTCAGAATCGGATTGAGTAGTCCTCCAAATGCTCTTTAGGCTTCTAGCCAATCAGCTGGATCTCGGGAGGCAATAGATTGGGGGCAGGGCCAAATAAAAGGTAAAATTGGATAGAACTCATTTAACAACAGCCTTGATTAGCAATAGAAATTCTGGTCCCAGATGTGGTTGTAAGTTGAGGAGTACCTGTACTGATAGTCCTCGATTTACAATAGTTCATTTAGAACTATTTAGACGGTTCAAAGTTACAATGGCACTGAAAAAAGTGACATGACTGTTTTTCAAAGTTACAACCTTTGCAGGTTGCACGATCATGTGATCAAAATTCAGAGGCTTGGCAACTGGTTCATATTTATGACCATTGCAGTGTGCCAAGGTCATGTGATCCGCTTTTGCGACCTGACAAGCAAAGTCAATGGGGAAGCCAGATTCATTTAACAACTATCTTAATGACTGCAGTGATTCACTTAATAACTATAGCAAGAAAGGTCAAAATAGAGCAAAACTCACTTAGCAACAGAAATTTTGGGCTTAATTGTGGTCGTAAGTTGAGGACTACCTGTACTTAGCCATCACCTGTCTATCTATTATTGTCTTCACATTATTCCATCAATAGTTCCAACTTTAGCAAACGTTCTACCAATGTACATAAAGTCATTTATTTGCTCTAGCTTTTCACATGTCTTGCCAAATTTGTAATTACTCGTGACGTTTTGTTAAAGCCAATTTATCTTGGTCGCTGATGCATTAATTTTTGGATGTATCGTGCTCAATGCACCATGCACTCTTAACAGCTGCAGCTGGAAGCATTATTTTCGGTGATAGCAGTTGATACCATTTTAAATTATGATAGAATTGAGAGGAATTGTTGAGTCTGTCATCTGCACCTCTATAACTGTCTGGTTTGTTCTGCAACCCAACAAGAGAGACACAGACTTCAGAGGATCATTAGAACTGCAGAAAAAACAATGGCTACCAACCTGCCTTCCATGGAGGACCTGTATACTGCACAAGTCAAAAAGAGGGCTGGGAAAATATCTACAGACCCCTCGCATCCTGGACATAAATTGTTTCAACTCCTACCCTCAAAACGACACTATAGAGCACTGCACACCAGAACAACTAGACACAAGACAGTTTTTTCCCAAACGCCATCACTCTGCTAAACAAATAATTCCCTCAACACTGTCAAACTATTCACTAAGTCTGCACTACTATTAATCTTCTCATCGTTCCCACCACCCATCTCCTCCCACTTATGACTGTATGTCTGTAATTTTGTTGCTTGTATCCTTATGATTTATATTGATATTGTTTCTGGATTGATTATTATTTACTCTTAAGTGTTGTATTTTATGATTCTTGATGAACATATCTTTTCTTTTATGTACACTGAGAGCATATGTACAAGACAAATTCCTTGTGTGTCTAATCACACTTGGCGAATAAAAAATTCTAATTCTATTCTAGAATTGGAATTACGGTAGGTAATGTTTTAAGATTAATATACTGCAAGTATAATGCAAATCTACAATGTGATTTTTATTCTTTTGATAGCAGTGCAGTTCAGTAGAAACACAGTTCAGGTAGCCCTCGACTTACAGTCATTCGTTTAGTGATCCTTCAAAGTTACAACAGCACTAAAAGGTGATTTATGACCGTTTTTTCACACATCCGACCGTTGCAGCATCCCCATGGCCACGTGATCAAAATTCAGCTGCTTGGCAACTGGCATGACCAAATTGTGTTTGTAAGTCGAGGACTATTTGTACAAATAAAAATGTATTACAGGAAGTCCTCGACTTGCAGCAGCCATTAGGACTGGAGCTACTGTAATTTAAGGGGCACGGTTTTAAAACACGACTACATTGCTTAGCAACAGCAATCCGTGGCAGCTGAATCACACAGTTGTTAGGCAAGGCAAGTTCCTGCTGGCTTCCCACAAGCAAAGTCAGTGGGGAAGCCAGCAGGAAATTGCAAGTCTCAGTTCAGCAGCTGCTGCCAGATGGGAGAAGGGAGCAAGGGGGTGTGCAGGGGGGGGCATAGGGAGGGTTGGCAAGGGGGTACATTAGAGGCATAGCTAGGGTCAGGGAGGGTGAGGGTATGGGATAGGTGTGATGTGGGTTGAGGTTTGTGTGTGTGTGTGTGTGTGGTCAGCATGAGCACAAAGGGGGATGTGTGGATGGTGGAGACTTACTCCGTGACTTGCAACCTTTTCTGCTGGCTTCTCCAGTGACTTTCTGCGACCAGTTGCAAGTATGAACTGTCAGATCGCGATTACGTGAAGACCACACATCTTCAAGCTGCCAAGGTTCAGAAACTGGTGTGTGAATGTTCTTTCAGCATTTCACAGGTCTTCACAGACTTCAGCAGGCTGAAGCAAACCTGTTGGGAAATACATGGATAGGAGACCACCAGGAAATTTCTCCTTTGCAGGCTGGATTAAGGAAGTGGAAGAAATTATACGATGTCCTCGGCCCTAAACTTTGCTCTATGAGGCAATCCAGCTTTGAGAGTGCAGAAATTTTGCACTTTGGTCCTCCCAGAGCTGGGTGGATGTTGTAGTCCTAGCCCATCTCAAGGGTAAAGAATGGGGAGGGGAGCTAGAAAGTCCATTTGGAAACCTTTCTGTGTCCCAAGCCCTCCACGCCAGCCACTCAGGCAGCATGCAATGTCCAGATTTAGTTACCAAGTTATTTCTGAGTGAGTAATGTTAATACGGGTAGTCCTCGAGTCACAACCACAATGGAGGCCAAAACTTGTGTTGCTAAAAGTGAAAGCTTTGTTAAGCGAGCTTGTCCCATTTTACGACTTTCCTTGCAGAGGTGGGTTTCAGCAGGTTCTGACCAGTTCTGGAGAACCGGTAGTGGAAATTTTGAGTAGTAAGGAGAACCGGTAGTAAAAATTCTGACTGGCTCTACCCCCATCTGTTCTCTGCCTCCCAAGTCCCAGCTGATCTGGAGGAAATGGGGATTTTGCAGTATCGTTCCCCTGCCATGCCCACTAAGCCACGCCTACCAAGCCACGCCCACAGAACCGGTAGTAAAAAATTTTGAAACCCACCACTGTTTCCTTGCCACAATTGTTAACACAAATCACTGCCGTTGTTAGGGTAGGAACACAGTCGTTCAGTGAATCTGGCTTTCCCCATTGACTGTGGTTGTTAGAAGGTCGCAAAAGCAGATCACATGACTCCGGGACATCAGCGCAACCATCATAAATACGAACCACTTGCCGAGCCTCTGAATTTTGATCACGTGACCACGGGGATGTTGCAACGACTGTGTGAAAAACGGTCCTAAGTCAGTCCATTTTTTCAGTGCTGTTAACTTTGAACGGACACTAAATGAAGTTGTTGTAAGTCAAGGTCTACCTGTACATCACTACATGATATCGATGCGTTGGTCACCAAACTCATTTGTGCATTCGCTCAAGATGCAGATGTTTTCATAAATTTAAAGGGGGGGGGAGGAGGGAAAAAATGAAGCCCCCATTCCTGCTTTTCAGGTAATTCTGATAGAGAGAGGTAAGGGAAAGGGGCACCTTAAACCCATGGACCTCATTCTCTCTCTCTGCATATAAAATATGGACATGCATGCAATGTTTGCTCAATTGCACATTGCTTTCTCTTCCATCCTTCACAGGAGCAGAACAGATCAATAGAAATTACATAAATAAAAATTGCCAACAAACCAGAGAATTTCACTTTGGTAAGGCTTCATAGAACAACCTATAGACACCTTCCCTGGTGGTCTAGTGGTTAGGATTCGGCGCTCTCACCGCCGCGGCCCGGGTTCGATTCCCGGTCAGGGAAAGTGAGTTTTACTACCTAGGCAAGAAGGCGCAATGAGATGGTAAAGCCTTTTTTGCATCTCCGCCTCCCCTCCCACGTACCCCAGTGCCTATCATTCCCAGCCAGCAGGAACACGAGGCAGGAAGGATGAGGATGAGGGAGGGGGTGCTACCCCTATTGCCGCAGAAGCACTGCGCCTCGGCCCTACCCGAGCCAGCCGGGGAAGCACCGGGAATCCCCTCCCCTCCCCGCGCAGCAGCAGCAGCAAAGCCTTGTGCGCACGCGCGGAGGAGGAGGAGGCCTCACTCACACTCCCTCCCGCCGGTACATTCGCGCGCCTCACGTTCGTCGCGCGGCTGGGAAAACGGGCGCCTCAGCCCGCCGGTCTCCTTTCCCAGCGTCGGCGCGCTCGGGCGCTCCTGAGGGGGGAAATAGAATAATTATATATATATAATATATATATATATATATATATAGTTTCTTCCCCCCCTTGGTCGAAGCGCGCCCTTCAATTCCCCCCCTCAGGAGCGCCCGAGCGCGCGCACGAGATCCGCCCCCCCCCCAAACCGCCTGCGCCAAACCTCGCCTCAGAAAGACAAGACAGACTGCGGAGGCGCGCGCGCTCCCGTTCACCCCGTCACGCGCCTGTCTCCCTCCCTCCCTCCCGCGCCCATTTCCTCCTCGCGCGCTTTGCTCTCTCTCCCCTCCCCCCCGCCCCCACTTCGCGCGCTCGCGCCTCCTCACGCGCCTCCTCCTCATCCCCGCTTGCCGGCCTCGTGGGCGCGCACGTCGCTTGTATCCGGGCGGGCTGGTCGGTCGTGAGGCGCGAGCGCTTCGGGGTTTTTTTGACGGTTGGCACCGGCCGGCCGGCTGCCTTCCCCCCTCCTCCCCTCACGCGCCCCGTCGCCGGCCCTGCTGGCCTGCCTTCCTCCCGTCCGTCAGTCCGCCGCCCCGGCTGAGGGAAACCGCCCCTCACGCCCCGTCGCGGCTCGCGGAGGCCGCCCCTGAGGCGGCGGCGAAGTCGAAGGCGGCAGGTGAGGCCGGCAAAGGGGGCGCATGGAGGCGACGTTGGCGCAGTGGGGCGGTCGGGTGGGGTGGGGGTGGGGGGGATGTGGGGATGCGGGTCGGGGGCGGCCTATTGCGGGGGGGAGGTGAAGAAAAGGGGAGTCCCGCCGCCCTGAGGAACCGGCATAAAAGACGACGTTGCATTGGAGCGGGTGGGGTGGGGGGGTCTCCTTCGTGCCCATCAAACGCCCCCTCCCCATTTTATAGGCTTGGCTGGCAGGGATGAGGAGGAGCCCGCGGATGCTGGAAGGAGGCGGGCGGGCCAAGGAAAGGCCCCAGGATTTGGGGGAGATGCTGCTGGGCCGGGGAAGCCCCCTCCCCCTTCATCCCAATCTTTTAGCCACCCCCATCCCCTTCTTTCTCTCAGATGTTGGGTCTGGGGGCTGCTCAAGAGGTACTTAGTTAGGTTTTGCAAGGAGGAGCTCTCAGGTGATTCGTGGGAAGCTGGGCCAGCCCTTTGGGGACAGGCGCATCCTTCGGGCCTCTTTGCGCTGGGAATGAGCTTTAAAAAAAATATCTCCCTATTAGTGGGAAAAAAAAGATAGGAGCTTCAAAGGGGTGGGTGGGGGAATATCCATCCCAAATTGCATCTATGCTGGACTTGCATTTTTTTTTAATTTGGGAGAGGTGTGAAGGGTGAATCCGGCGGGTGCCCCCCTTCCCTCCTCCCCAATCTTGAGGCTTCCAAATCCATGCGTTTCATTTGATGTTGGTTGATCGGGTCCTTTTTAACAGCAATTTTGACGTTATGCATTTGATGAGGATGGAGAACGATGAACGCTCGGCCGGTGCTGAGCATTCAGTGGCCGATGCAGTTTCTAACCAGACCCCGAGGAGCGGAGGATGAAGAATCAGAGATGTGCGTCATTCCTACATTTTATCTGTGTCTCAGAATTACAGACTTGATGGCCCAGACCGGTCAGTTCATTATCCCTGTGGCTGGAATTAGGGAGCACTTTTTCTGGAGGAGAAAAACAAAACAAAACACCAAAGCCTTCATGCTGAATGCTGGTGCTGTTGGAAGACAGCAGGGGCTTGTATCAACTTTATGTCTTGCATGCCTGGTTATCTGGGGAAGCATCGGTTTGCAATATTGCAATTAATAAATGCACTGCTAATTTTTGCTGTTCGTTTCTGCCTTTTGCGTAGGGTGTGGAAAAGGGAATGGGAGAAGACAATCAGTATATCAGTTTGGATCAGTAGGAGATAAAATCTGCTTTTATCAGTTCAAGCTGTTTTTGTTGCTGCAATTATCTTCTTGGGACGTGTAATGGTGAGAGTGCCTTTCTTGGCTGGTTACTGAAGCAAAGACTGAACTAGATAGGTCATTCCATGAGCTAAGGCAACATCTTTAATTACTCTACCAAAAGACATCTATTTGCAGACTTTATTGGCCGTTGCAATCCTCTGAGTGAGCCAATCCATAGTTGGAGTTAAAATAAACACATAACAATCAATTAAAATCGAGACCATACATTATAAAACACCAGATTTACTAGGAATTAAACATCCCCCCATCAACCCTCTCCCCAGTTAAAAGTAAATGTGGAGGGATAGTCACAGCAGTCTTGCTGGATGAATTAGATATCTGGGGGGATCCTGTTCTAGATGTGGAGAACAGCAACTAAAGAGGCCTGTTTCTATGGTCCTTTCACATGGCAAGATGTGATCAAGAGGACTTTTAAAGATCCTACTTTACTTTATCAAAAGGATTGGGTGGGGGGCAGATGTTATTTAGAGGTAGTCCCTCAAAGAAATCAAAATAGAGCTGTTAGGTGATCCAATTGCCACAATTTGGAACAGCTTCTACTGCTAACTGCCTTTTAATGACATCCCAAATAGAGATCATCACAGTAGGCCAATTGAGGCACAAATTACAGAGAAGGTTGCAGTTGGTATACAAGATGGAGCTGTGCAAAGGTGTACTTGACAGTGGCTGCCACTTGATTATCCTTCCAGATTTAAATTGGGGTGGGTTTTTTTTTGATAGGGCAATGTTAGATATGTAGTGTATCTGATTGTTTTATAATGTATGGTCTTGGTTTTAAACTTTGATATGTATTTAACTGCAACTGTGGATTTCCTCAGTTGACTAAAAGGGCCTATAAAACATTGCAAATAAATAAATGTGCTATTTAAATTCATTTGGAAGGGAAGTCAGAAAGGAGCTAGTACTTGCATACTTAATGAAAGGGGCATTCACTGCAAGCTATTTCAGACATAGGGTCCCCTTTACAATCACCCTGATGAAATCTTTACTGCCTCTTGATTTCATTTCACTTGACTACAAGAGGAATAAGGGCTGCAAATTGGGTCAGCTGCCTATCCCCCCACCCCCCCACCCCCTTTGGCAGCAGTTAAGTCTGTTGTGATTCCCAGGACTTTTGACTGAAGTCCAGGGGAACTATTTAACATATGGGTTTAAATTGGATATTGCCAGTGGTGCATGATTCATTTATTCTACAGTTTTGCATAAAGCTAATTGAATTAACAAATCTTATTTTCTCAGTATTACTGAAAGGGAGATAAACTTTGGAAGAAAAACAAGGTGAAAGAGCATCCAGTACATTATGTTTCTGTCTCCTAAATTCTTCTGTTCATTTTGTTAATAGATCTGCCTTCTTGGACTTCTTAGCTAAGGTAGCTTCTTGATAAGATAGTAAATTCAATTCTCTTTCTCCATTTTTGAATTTCTGGTACTTGGCCCTATAAATTATCACAAACGCACACACACGTGTATAATTTTGAGACCTAAAATTCAAAAATGGAGGAAGAAAACTCAACACACACACACACACACAAACACACACTTTCCTATTTATTATTTATACAAATAACTCAAGGTGACAAACATAACCAACACACCTCCCTCTTCCTTTTTCCCCACAACAACAACAACCCTGTGAAGTGGGCTGGACAGACACGTGGGATTTGAATTCATAGTCTACTTCATTAATTTTTCTTCCCATAGTTTTGTGTTTCTCCTTTGTATTGTTTGTAAGCATCCCATCCTCTCTCCAACACATATTCTGGAGTACTGTAGACTACGTTGAATATTTCAATTTTTGGCTACATGTTGCTTTGAGTTATTTTAATTAATTCTTATCCAAAACGAAGTTTCTGCTTTTTTTCTATTTGTCTGATAATAGACATTCTGATAACATTTGAGGTTTGTGTTCAGGGTTTAACCAATGAAAGCTATAACTATTCTATTTTCTCCAGAACAGGATTTTTATAATCCTGCCTTACAAAACATCAAATTTAGAAAACAGTATTTATTGCCAGGCATATTTAAAAGCCAGCTTTTAAAACTTTTGAACGTTACGCCTTTTTCCTTGCTATTGAACCACTGGGTTGTGGAAGGATTGCAAACATTTGTGCATTTGTCCTGCTATTTTGCTGAGCAAACCTCTGTTGTACAAATATTGAGGCCAGAGCCTTTTATTATCGTATTTCATGCAGCAAAAACTTTTTGGGATGTTACTAATGCTGTTTCCTTGTATTTTGGAATGAAAAGCTCTCATGTTGCCTGGGCATCTTTTATTGTGCCTTAGGAATTTACTTAAGTAGGCTATGGGGAGTAGAATTGCAGAACTCAGAGTCAGACATATGTGCATATAGCCATATTAAAAAGAACAGGAAGCTGAGCTTGGCTGTTTAAAAGAGAAGGTGGAATCTTTGTAAACACTGATCTGTTGTGAGGTTGTTAAGGACATAAGCAATGCCCTGGTCCATCTTGTTCAACTAGCATTTCTGGTCAACCAACTGCCCAAGGAAGCCTCCTGATCTCTCAGTAGAGGGTCTTCAGAAGCAGTCCCATGACTACCAAGGTTAAAGAGCTAGCCCAGGACTATAATGAATTAGTTTAACCTTTTTTAAAAAAGCCAATCAAGTTGGTAGCCAGCACCACATCTCATGTTACTATCAATAAACTTTTGCAAAACAAAATTAGCAGTTTACCACCATTATTGAATGACATATTACATTAAACGTTTTATAAATATTTATTTCAGTGTTAATATTGAATATTAATATTAAAAGATTTAGATGAGAGAATAGAAGAAATTTGCAGACAACACCAAACTCGTGGGAACGGCCAACACTATAGAACACGTGCGTCATGTTGCCATCACGTGACAGTCCATATTTTTTTTCCTTTGTGGAGCTGGGGTGGGCGTGGCCTGCGCGTGACACATCTGTCCTGTGGGCCGCCAGTTTGACACCCCTGCTATAGAAGATAGGCTCAAGACCAGAATGATCTCCAGAGACTTGAATACAGGGCCCTATCCAACAAAATAAAATTCAGTGATGAGAAAAGTAAGGTATATACTTAGGCAAGAAAAACCAAATGCACATGTATAGAATAGGTGGTCCCTGGCTCAACAGCAGTAATTGATCTGGAAATTCTGGTGGAGAACCACTTACATATGAGCCAGCCATGTGCTACAGCTGCCAAAAAAGCCAACAGAGTCCTAGGCTGCATCAACAGAGAATTAGAATCAAGATCATGTGAAGTGTGAATAGCACTTTATAATGCCTTGGTAAGGCCATACTTGGACTCCTGCATCCAGTTTTGGTCGCCACGATGTAAAAAAGATGAGACTCTAGAAAGAGTGCAGAGAAGAGCAACAATGACGATTAGGGGGCTGAAGGCTAAACATAAAAGAACAGTTGCTGGAATTGGGTATGTCTAATTTAATGAAAAAAAGGACTAGGGGAAAGACATTACAGAAGATACTATATGGATTACAAACTTAAAGTCATATGAGGATTTTATTTATATATGGAAATATCTTTTAGTGGTGTGGGGTGAGCAGAAGAACAAAGATACTAAAAATATTATGTATGGTAGACCTGTAGGAAAATGGGTGGAGATAGGTTAGGTTATTGATTGTTTAGTTTAGGAAAAGGGATGTTATGTTTAGATATTAATATACGTAAAAGATTTGAATTAAGGGATATATGTATGGGGGTGGAGGAAATGGGTAGATTATGAGTTGAATAAATGCCAAATTAGGATTTATTATATAATTTTATAGCTGAATGTTGCTTTGAAATGTATAGTATAGGGGGGATATAATAATAATGTTAGAAAGACATGGTTAGCATATGGGGGGTGGTGTAAAAGGAAGGTAAAGTATTACATAATCTGACATCAATCTGGATTTTATTTTGGAGAAGCCATGGGGGGAGGGGAGGGAGAGAGGGGTTAGGGAGGAGGGGGGGAAAAGGGAAAAAATCTGTATTTGAAAAACTTTTTCAATAAAAAAAAAGGACTACGGGGAACATGAGAGCAGTGTTCCAATATCTCAGGGGCTGCCACAAAGAAGAGGGAGTCAAGCTATTCTCCAAACCACCTGAAGGCAGAACAAGAAGCAATGGATGGAAACTAGTCAAGGAGAGAAGCAGTTTAGAACTGAGGAGAAATCTCCTTACAGAATAATTAATCAGTGGAACAACTTGCCTCCTGAAGTTGTGAGGGCTCTATCACTGGAGATATTTAAGAAAAGATTGGACAGCCATTTAACAAATTGTATAGGGTCTCGTGTTTGAGCAGGTGGTTGGACTAGAAGACCTCCAAGGTCCCTTCCAATGCTGTTATTGTATTCTACTTTTGGCTCTCCTTTCAGTCTACATTGTTTTCTCAGGTCTTTGCAATGCTTACCCCATTTGGGCTGATCTCAAAGGGTTTTGTTTCCAATCCTGGCTTTCTTTATTAGTTTCTCTCACTCCAAATTCAAATGAACCTTATCAATTGAACCCAATCATGAAATCATAGCCTACATGAAGGAGGACATGATAGATTTCCCTAGGATGCTGTGTCTTTTCTTCTTCCAACTTTGTCCTTTCTCAGTCAAAAGCCTGGTAGAGCCAGGATTAAGAATTATGGTTGCCTTGAAATGGAAGACCCTCTAAAGAGAAAAAGCAATTTTTTGTTCCATATTAAAACTTAGAATGGCGAGAATGACTGTCTTAAATCCTCCACTTCCTCTTGAGAGTTGTGTGGCGAGCTGAATATGCAGTTCAGGTGAATACACCTGTACAAATGTCTGTGCCCTTCCCATCCACAATATTTACTTTTAATTTATCATATCCTGCCTGTCCAGAAAACGGCTCTACCCAGGTTGAGTACAAGTAGCATCAAACAGGTAGTCCTCAATTTACGACCACAATTGGGACCAGAATTTCTGCTGCTAAGCAAGGCGGTTACTGAGTTGTGCCCGATTTTACAACCTTTTTTTGGCGCAGTTGTTAAGCAAATCCCTGCAGTTGCTAAGTGAATTGTGTGGTTGTTAAGTGAATCAGACTTCCCCCACAGACTTATCAGAAGCTTTCTGAGAAGATTGTAAATGACGATCACATGACCCAAGGATGGTGCAACTGTTGTAAATACCTGATAGTTGCCCAATGCCTGAATTTTGATCGCATGATCATGGGGATTATGCAATGGCTGTAAGTGAGGACAGGGTCAAAGTCACTTTTTTCAGTCCTGGTATAACTGAATGGTCATTGAATGAGGGTAGGTCAAGGACTGCCTGTATTGCAAATGAAATATATTTTTTAAACTTACTCTTGTGGAATAATTCATAGGAAGGATCCTATGGAATGAGAGGAGAAAATTTTCAGAAGTGGATTTTGCCCACCTGTCTTCCTTTCCTTTTTCAAGTAACCAGTATTTTTCATTACTGCCATTTGCAACTCATAAACAACCTTCTCTAACCCAGTAGCCCCCTGATGTGCTGAGATTCCTGGAATTTTCCAGGAATTCTTGGGCCTTCTGGGAGTTTTATTTGTACCATTTCCAGGGGATGTCATGTTGAAGAAGGTATCCTTACAGGATCCCCAGTTGTAAGAAGAAGGAGATCTCTGCTTTGGAAATATTAACCATTTTGCAATAGTGGTGAATATCTGTAGCTTGGGTGGAGGTTTATTTTCTGAGCTTGTGGGTTAGTTTCTAAACATTTCAGAATTCCCTAAATTCCTCTGAAAATGTTCCCTAGTCTGGTAACAAAATGTTTGGAAATCAACCCACAAGCTTGGAGAATGAACCTCCACACTGATTAATCATTTCCCCAAGTAGAGCTGAATGTTGAGAAAAAGTAGCATTCCTGACCCCATTAATGGTGGCAGGAGTTGCTTTGATGTTTTTTTGTCCTGTTCCCCAATTTCCTTTCCTTCGAGTGGGATCTAAGTTATCTTTGGGACTCATTTTCAGGTTGCAGTCAGGAGAAGGAAACAAAAGTGTCTTTAGTTTCGTTTCTTGCATTTTCATCCTTAGCAGCTGTAGGTGTGGCTGCATTTATTAGTTGAGCTACTACATGATTTTTTCATTAGATTCTTCAATTCCTCGTATAACAGGGAAGCTGTTGGTAAACTTATGCTAAACGTTTCTTACTTTGATTTTAACTTATATATGCTGTTTGATCCAAAGGTGCTTTTTATTTATTATTTATTTATTTATTTATTTAATTTGTATACCGCCCTTCTCCCAGAAGGGACTCAGGGCGGTGAACAGCCAAAATTAAAAAACATACAAATACAAAAGTTAAGATAATTAAAAAAATTAAATAATTGGCTACCCAATTTAAAACCCCAAATCCATAAAATTTAAAATCCCAGTTAAAAACCATTTAGGCTAGGCCGGCTTGATGAAATAAAAACGTCTTCAGGGCTTTACGGAAGGTCTGGAGGTCCGGGATCAATCGTATTCCGGGAGGCAGCTCATTCCACAGGGCGGGTGCCCCCACAGAGAAGGCTTGCCCCCTGGGGGCCGCCAGCCGACATTGCCTGACCGACGGCACCCCGAGGAGGCCCTCTCTGTGAGAGCGTATTGGCCGGTGGGAGGTTATCGGTAGCAGCAGGCGGTCTCGCAAATACCCTGGCCCTAAGCCATGGAGCGCTTTAAAGATGAGAACCAACACCTTAAAGCGCACCCGGAAGACCACCGGGAGCCAATGCAGCTCGCGCAGGAGAGGTGTTACGTGGGAGCGCCACGTTGCTCCCATAATCACCCGCGCGGCCGCATTCTGCACCAGCTGGAGCCTCCGGGTGCTCCTCAGGGGGAGCCCCATGTAGAGAGCGTTACAGTAGTCCAGGCGTGACGTAACCAAGGCATGAGTGACTGTGCACAAGGAGTCCCGATCCAGAAAGGGGCGCAACTGGCGTATCAGGCGAACCTGATAAAAAGCCCCCCTGGCCACGGCCGTCATATGCTCTTCTAAAGACAGCCGTGTGTCCAGGAGGACGCCCAAGTTGCGAGCCCCCTCTGTGGGGGTCAGTGACTCGCCCCCAATAGCCAGCGATGGCACCAGCTGGCTATACCGGGACGCCGGCATCCACAGCCACTCGGTCTTGGAAGGGTTGAGCCGAAGCCTGTTCCTCCCCATCCAGACCCGCACGGCCTCCAGACACTGGGACATCACTTCGAGGGCATCATTGGGGTGGTCTGGGGTGGAAATGTACAGCTGAGTGTCATCAGCGTACAGATGGCATCGCACCCCAAAACCACGGATGATCTCACCCAGCGGCTTCACATAAATGTTGAACAGGAGTGGCGAGAGGACCGACCCTTGCGGCACCCTGCAAGCAAGGTGCCTCGAGGTCGACCTCTGCCCCCCTGCCAACACAGACTGCGACCGGTCAGAGAGATAGGAGGAGAACCACCGCAACACGGTGCCTCCCACCCCCAGTCCCTCCAGCCGGCGCAGCATGATACCATGGTCGATGGTATCAAAAGCCGCTGAGAGGTCTAATAGGACCAGAACAGAGGAGCAACCCCTGTCCCGAGCCCTCCAGAGATCATCCACCAATGCGACCAATGCCGTCTCCGTGCTGTACCCAGGCCTGAAGCCGGACTGGCATGGATCTAGATAGACGGTTTCATCCAGGAACTGTGGGAGCTGTCGCGCAACCACACTCTCCACAACCTTCGCAACAAAGCGAAGGTTGGAGACCGGACGATAGTTTGCCAAAACGGCCGGGTCCAGAGAAGGCTTCTTGAGGAGGGGCCTCACCACCGCCTCTTTCAAGGCGGGAGGCAAGAAACCCTCTCTCAAAGAAGCATTTATGATCCTCTGGAGCCAGCCTCGTGTTACCTCCCGGGTGGCCAGTACCAGCCATGAGGGGCACAGGTCCAATAAACATGTGGTTGCGTTTAGCCTCCCCAGGATCCTGTCCACGTCCTCAGGAGTCACAGGGTCGAACTCATCCCAGATAACATTCTCAAGACCAGCCTCAGTCACCCCGCCGGGATCTACCCAGTCAGAGTCCAAGCCTTCCCGAATCTGAGCGATTTTATCGTGCAGATACTGTGCAAAATCCTCAGCCTGCCCTTGCAAGGCATCTGGACTTTTTTTTCTCCTTGAAGACATTTTGCTTCTCATGCAAACTTCTTCAGAAGAAGCTAAATGTCTTCAAGGAAAAACAAAATCCAGTCGCCTTTTGAAAAAGTATCTTTGGAAGAACCATGACCTGGATGACTGAGAATCTCCATTATTGTTGTCATTTCATACTTTTCTTAATGGAAACTCTAGCAGTAATTCTGTTGGTGTCCATTACAATATGAATGACAATATTAATACATTGGCTTCACTCAGTAGAGTCTTGGGGTGGATGTACGCATTTAATTAATAAATAAACATGTTAATAATCTTTCCTCATTGGGTAAAGAATCTCTCTCAGTACAGATATTCCTCAACTTACTGGGACCAGAATATTTCGTTCCTAAGCAAGGCGAGTGTTAAGTGAGTTGTCCTGAATTTTATGACCTTTTTTTTTTTTTTTTTTGCCATCATGGTTAAGTGAATCTGGAGTTAAATGAATCACATGGTCATTAAGTGAATCCAGGTTCCGCTATTGACTTTGCTCATCAGAAGCCAACTGGGAAGGTCGAAAATGGAGAGGACATGCAACCATCATAAATACGTGCTGGTTGCCAAGCGCTTGAATTTTGATCACATGAATGTGGGGATTCTGCAACAGTTGTAAGTCCATGGACAGGTCACTTTTTTCAGTGCCATTGTAACTTTGAATGGTCACTAAATGGATGGTTGTAAATTGAGGCCTACCTGTATTTCCTATAGGCAGAGTAAACAAAAATATTAAAGACTTGTTACAAATCAGTTATTTTTTCAAGTCCATCCTCGCACTTCACCTTCTCCACACAAATGTAGCATGATATGGCATTTAGATTCATAGTGACTGCATATTTCTGTTGTCTAGACTTCTGAACAGGCTGGAAGGATGTATATAGTATGTTGTGAGAGTTCATTATTTTAGTTTGCCATATAAACCATCTATCCCAGGAAGCCATAGAATGATTTGTTTGGGCATATAGCAGTTTGTATGAATTTTTATGTACTGTATTTCAACACTATTGAACTGAATGACACAAGTATGCTTATTTTGGATAGGTTGTTTTGATATTTAGAACCTGAACACAATTGTTACTGGGGTGGATTTGCCTTTGCCATGAATTTGCTCATGGATTTTTTACAAGATTCAGTTCATACAATTCACACGTTTGCCTTTGTCCATTGTGGGTAGTGAAATGTCCACTTGCTGAGTGAAGCATTTTAATATATCTTCTTTGAGGCATCTCTGTCTGTATCCATGGAAACTTTTAACTACTTCTAGATTTTAGCTAGTGGCAAAAGTCTGAAGGAAAGCTGTAAGTTTTTATTACATACAGGACGATGATCCAGCAATTCCCTTTCGTATGCACCAACTCAATGCTTCTCAACTTGAGCAACTTTAAGATATGTGGACTTCTGTTCACAGAATCCCCCAGCCAGCATGCTTGTTAGGGAATTCTGGGAGTTGAAGTACACACATCTTAAAGTTGCTAAAGTTGAGAAACAGTGCACTAGACTATCCATTTTATGCTCATTGGTTGGCTTGTTCCAAAACTCATATGTGTCAGAACTGCCAAGAATTTCACAGGCAGTTTTCACACACACTATTCCCCAACTTGCTTTCTTTGAACTCCTACTTTCATAATTCCAAGTAAAAGAGCAAGTTATCCAACATCTCTAGAAAGCAACATCGAATATTGTTGTGTAACAATTGAATGTATAAATGTTAAGGGTTCTTGTTTTGAGGGCAGAAGTGAAGTGACAGCATGAGGGAAGAGAGCTGAGTTGCTGTTTATCAGCACATTTCATTTGGCAGCTGTGTGGGTCAAGTAGACCCACACGGGAGTTTTTATTTGATGGTCCTGCTGGCTGAAGGTACCGAGAATTTATCCAATTTATTTAGGAAGCAAAAGGTTGGGGAAGTTCAGCTTCCAAATGAGAATAAATGAATACGCTTTATTAAATTACTTAATTTGGGAAGTTGGTGTTCTTGTCATTTTAAATGTGGCTTTGTCTTTGTGCTTTATAAATGCTCTCTTAGGCCAAAATAAAATGTGGTCTTTTCAGGCGGAAAATAATGTCATCATAATAGCAGCAGTAGTTAAAAAAAAAAAGGCCTTTATCTTAGATGCATTGTTAGTGGAGCTGTCCAGCATGTAAAACTAAAATGAACAGCTCCATTTCTTTTTTAGTTTCTTTGGTTTACTTGAGGGTCTTCTGAGTTTGAGTTGAATACAGGTAGTCCTCAACTTACAACATTCTCTTAGTGACTGTTGAAAGTTTCAGTGGCACTGAAAAAATGACTTATGACCATTTTTCACACTTATGACTGTTGCAGCACCCCCACAATTATGTAATCGAAATTCAGGCATTTGGCAGCTGGTTCATATTTATGACGGTTGCAGTGTCCCAGGACAATATGATTGATTATCTATGGTGACTTTCTGACAAGCAAAGTCAATGGGGAAACCGGATTCACTTAACAACTGTGTTACTATTTTAGCAACGGCAATGATTCACTTAACAACTATGGCAAGAAAAGTTATAAAATGGGGCAAAACACACTTGACAATTGTTGCATGTTAGAGAGAGAAAGCCAACTTTCAAGATTGTCAGAAGCAGAGAAATGGAAGGAGAGAAAGTAGAAGAGGCCTTGATGCATTACTTCTTTTCTTCTTTCCTTTTTTTCCTCCTCCCTGTAGGAGTTCAATGAGGTAAATAGAGATTTGGAAAATGAAGCCCGGAAGAAAGAGAGAACAGAACATTTATATTCTAGAATACTTTGCTGAGGGGAAAGGGGCTATTGAGAAGGAGCTACAATTGTTTGTATGTATCATGTGGTTCTACCTTAAAGGCCTTTTATTGGGGGCCTGGGCAGGCTGTAAAATGCTCCCATGGTCTAATGTTTATGGAAAATGTTATAGGAAAATAAATAATTAACATATCACATACTTTTAAGTGAGCGGCAATTTTTGGACCTTTTGGTTCTTAATATTGGTGCTAATGTTAGCCTTTTAGCTTTGCAGACATAAAGTTGGTTGTGTTTTTTTCTCTTGTGAATGTTTTACAGCATTAAGAATACCAACTTTAAGGAAGTTTTTGGAGAAAAGAAATTGAAAATCTGGTAATCAATATTTATTTTTGTATTTTTAAATTGTATAATACATATTGTATTTTTAAATAATAATTTTTTAAATAATAAAAATTGTATTTTTGGGGAGATGGGTGGCATAATTTTTTTTAAAAAAATACAATAAAGCTGGCTTTTCTCACAAACAGAAAGTGAGAGTATGCATTTGGTAATTAATTAAAACAGTAATTTTTTCTACTCAGTTTCAATTTCTACAAATATGAGGATGTGGTATCAAATGTTAAAATATAGAAATGTGCTCTCTTCCTTTTTCTTTGTCATCTTCATGTGAATAAAAGCAATATGTAGGTTATTTTATTCAGAATTGGCAAATGAGCTATAATCAATAGATTTATAATGTAATATAGCTTTTGTGCGTTGCAGTCACCCTAAGATCTTAACCAGTCTTTAGTTGATAAGGAAGCCTTCCATATCATAGGATGGGGTTATAGGGGCCCTGGTGGGGCAGTGGTTAGAATGCAGCATTGCAGGCTGACTCTGCTCACTGCCAGGTGTTTGATCCTCACCGGTTGACTCGGCCATTTTACCGAGGTCGGTAAAATTGTTGGGGGCAATAGGCTGACTCTTTAAACCACTTAGAGAGGGATGTAAACACTGTGAAGCAGTATATAAGTTCTATTGCTATTATTTGCAAGACCACCTGTCCTCAGTGACATCTACCCATCCCATCAGGTGCAGCAGGAGAAGCTTGCATCCAGTAGAAAATGTTATATGGTGGAACCTAGAAGGGGGGCCTTTTCTGTTGCTGCACTTTTCCTGTGGAACATCATTTCCCCTACGTCAGGCTAGGCCCGATCTTCATAGCCTTCTGGAAGGGCTTAAAGACCTGGCTTTGTCATCTGGCCCCGGGATCAGAGAGTGGTATAGATCCCATAAAATAGCTGTATTGTTCTTGAATGGCTCTGCCCTCCTGGTGATTGTACTGTATAGCTTTTAATTGTTGAATTGTTTTTTTGTTTTGGTACGGCTTATATTTTAATTGGAAGCAGTCCAGAGACATGAATGTGCAATGGGCGGAGATATAAATTGGATAAATAGAGGGAAAAGGGTTGCAGGTTTGTAATATTTATACAGCATGGGAGAAAATTGCATCCCTCCAGTATGAATGTACCATAAATTTGCAAATGAAAGTCTTTCCAGTTAAATTACTCTCTTTCTGATTCTCATTTTTTTGACAGCAACATGCTTTCATGGCACCAAATAGAATAATTAACTCAGCCATCTTATGTAAGATAGTCCTGAATTCTAACAAGAAAATCCATACAAAATACCTGGCATAGTTTCTTCAATTTATTGACTACCACAGACTTCTAAAAGCACATATGCCAAAAACAGATTGATTGTCTATAAATATAGAATTAAGGAACACCTAGATGCCCATGGCTGCATTCCAACATGGGGAATGTTTGAAAACTGTTGCCGTACAATATGGATGGCATTGAACAAACAGTGAAACAAAGTCGAGAATGTTATTTTGAGATTATTCCATGGAAGTGGTTCCCAGAGGATACCTAAGATACCTGATTTGATATGTTTCAGTGAGGTAACCACATAGAGCAGTTTCCATGTGATAAAACTCTAGTCATTTTGGGATGGGATGAAGGCATTAATAGCATAGATATTATAAAAGGAAGTCAAGATAGGCATAATAATAGGACATAACCATAGAGATGACCTTAGAGAAACCATGCAAAAGCAGTTTGTCAAAATATGATTTAAGAGCCCTGGTGGCGCAGCAGACTAAAAGCACTGTTATTAACTTCAGCTGCCTGCAATTACTGCAAGTTCAAATCTCACCAGGCTCAAGGTTGACTCAGCCTTCCATCCTTTCTAAGATAGGTAAAATGAGGACCCGGATTGTGGGGGCAATAAGCTGACTTTGTATAAAATATACAAAAGTATGAAGGCTATTGCTTAACGCATTGTAAGCCGCCCCGAGTCTCCGGAGAAGAGCGGCATATAAATCAAATAAACAAAAACAAAAACAAACAAGTTCAGAACAAGAAGAAAACTAGAAAGAAACTCAGATTGGCTATGGCTTAACTCTTGGAGGAGCAGGGGAGAATATAGTCAGTTTTTCATGTTTTGCTACTTTAGCCTATATCAGTAAAGTTCAAATATTACACGTGGAGTCATTGGTGCTCTCTGAGTTTGGTGGTTTTGTTGCAGACGATTCATTACCCAACTAAGTAGGTACAGTGCACTGATGATGTTACCTAGTTGGATCATGAAATGTCTGCAAGAAAACCATCAGCACCATCAGTTCTACCCTGAGCTACAAATATTCTCTTCTATCAAAAGCCCGTTTCTTGACCTGGTCTATCTTGAAGGGCTCACAAGTATTTTTATGTTTAAAGGTGTCCTTATAAGGGAGTTGTTTACTTTAAAATGTCATGATCTCATGAGAACCTTAACATGTGTGGTTCTGAATTTTTAAATTTGTTATATCTGTTGATGTTAAAGATACAGTACATACATTTCTAAAATGAACAAATCTATTGTCCTGTCTATCATAGCTGGCATTTCAATACAATTTATGGGCAAGTCGTAGGCACGGTTTGAACCAACTTGGAAAAGGCTGAAAACTGGATTAAAAATCATACGGTTTGCTCAAGTCAAGTTAATTATTTGGGGTTGAGCATATGTGAAGGAGAACGTGTTGCAGTAATACTGATCCCAAACAATAAGAAATAGTGAGCAAGTCTTAGAAATCCAGACATCTGCTGTGTTCTTGTTTACATAAGTTTGCTGTTGGGAGCGTTGCTGAATCAGAAGGTAACACTTGACTTACAACCACAATTGCGACCAGAATTTCCATTGCTAACCAAGGCAGTCACTAAGTGACTGGTGCCTGATTTCACGACCTTTTTTGGTCATGGTTGTTAAGTGAATCCCTGCCAGTTGTTGAGCGAATCCAGCTTTCCCTGTTGACCTTGCTTGTCAGAAGCTGGCTGGGAAGATCACAAATGATGATTATCTGATCCCAAGACACTTCAACAGGTGTAAATACATGCTAGTTTCCAAATGCCCAAATTTTGGTCATGTGACCGTGGGGATGCTCTGACAATCATAAGCATGAGGACAATTCTTTTTCAGTATGTTGTAGCTTCGAATGGTTGCTAAATGAATTGTTGTAAGTTGAGCACTACCTGTGCTAACATTCTGTTGCCGACCTGATCAACAAAAGCATCTTGAGATGCTTGCAAATAAAGCATGAAGGAATAGTTTTGTTGTGTTTATTCCAAGCACCTGTTTCCAAGAATTAACCATGGGTGAGGAACTCTTCATTATGCACAGCAATGGAGCCATTTAGCCATGTGCATTTAAGAGGAACAAATCCTAACCCAAAGCTCCACGCTTTACATTATTTTCGTAAATTAGAAAGTTCCAAATATTGGTGTGCCCTTTAGAGCAAAGGTATTCCTTGCCCTTTACCATTTTCCTTTTTATACCATTTCTTGCTTTTATAGCCTTTGCCATAGAGGAAGTAGAATTGCACATGGTAACCCCAAATTGATTGTAAGCCATACATTCAAATGAAAGCCGTACAGTATGGTAATTATTTTCTTTCTTTTGTAGTGATTTCTTGGGAGCTAATTAAAGGCTAGAAACTGGGAAAACATGAGTTCTGCTCCTAGGAAGACGGCAAGGACAAATCTCTTCCATAAATGCTGCCGAGAAAACTGCAGGGATTTATCTATGTAGCGACAAGTGATGTGTGTGTGTAGGTAGGTAGGTAAGTAGGTTTAGAATATTACTGAAAACATAATAGTTCAGGACAGCTTTGAATGTCTGAATGCAACCATTTAATTACTTGTCTCTTTTTAAATGTGACTTAAAGTTTAAGTCAGTCCTTTTCCGTGATAAATCAGAAATAACATTGGTTCATAGAGTTTACTGTGTGTAGATTAATACTCATTGCATGAGACTTAAATAGGATTTTAAGCACCTAATACAAGAAAGGTAGATACAATTTAATAAGTACAACAGAAACCTGAGGGAATCTCTCCTATAACTGGAATGTTAACAGCTGAAGAAACAGAAGTAATTAAAGGAGTCTGGTGGTACCTTTTCCATTAACGAAATACATTAAAAGGCATAAGCTTTTGTGAGTCATAGCTCACTTCATCAGATGCATAGAGTGGCTCCGTTGAAGTGGGATTTATTGTAAATTGGGTTGAGGTAGAAGGGAAGACAAGCTTGTTATGTAAATGTGAGATATTACAGATTACTATGTCAATAAACAGTTGCAATGAGCTAAAGTGAGAATAACAGAGTTGGAAGGGACCTTGGAGGTCTTTTAGTTCAACCCCTGCTCAAGGAAAAGACCCTACACCATTTCAGAAAAGTGGCTGTCTAGTCTCTTCTTGAAAACTTCCAGTGTTGGAGCATTCACAACTTCTGGAGGCCAGTTGTTCCACTGATTAATTGTTCTCACTGTAAGGAAATTTCTCCTTAGTTCCAGGTTGCTTCTCTCTTTAATGATCTTCCACCTGTTGCTCCTTGTCCTGCCTTCAGGTGCTTTGGAGAATAGGTTGGCCCTCTCTTCTTTTTGGCAGTCCTTCAAATATCATGACCCCAGTCTTCATTAGACTGCACATTCCGTTATCTATAATATAATATCATAAAAATAGATAATAGATAATCCATTGTGTTTGTTCTGAAATCTTTTAATGTATGTAAGTTCAGTTAAGTAATAGAAAGAGAAGAAGCATTGCACCATTGCATTACAGATTGAAAATATCCTTGCTCATAAAGACAAGAAAATTGAGTTGGCAATAAAGAATCTGAGTTAAAATAAGTGGAGAGGAGGAAATAATAAAAATACTATTGTTGTTTTCTCAGGGCCCCCCTCCCGCCCCCCAATCATTGAGAAAATGTGAAGGACATCTTCCAAAACCAAAATAGAGATCTTTGAAGAGAGCATGAAGTTGTTGTGCTGAAGACAAAGTTTGGTCCTTCGGGGCTGTTCCTGACCTGCCTTGCTGACTTTGTCAGTCAGAGAATGGCAGAAGGTAGAAAAAAACCCCAGCTATCTTATTTAATGCCAACTGACAGATAAAATTTAATTGATGAAATGGAAGTAGCAGGAACATTTGAGGGAAAGTGATCGTGTAATGCTGATGTTCTTGAGGGTAAGGGGAACTAAAGTTGGGTGTAGTTGAGTGCATGAAAATAGATTTTTATGAGCTCAGAGGAATGATGATTGTGATTTCATTGTAGGAAGGCACTATAGAGAAGAAAAGGCTGGTTGGATGGTCCAAAGAAAAATAAACGCTCAGAATATGGCTACCACAAAATTCCAGCAAGGCAGAGAACAGAAAGCATAAGCCTGTGGGACTACCCCAAAACCGTAATAAGGAACTGAGAAAAAAGGCAACATATACAGGAAGTAAAAAGAGGAACAGCTCACCAAGAAAAAAGAATCAGTTAGCCCAAAATTGGAGACCATCCTAAACTCAGAAAAGCTGAAACTCAGAATGTTGAAGTTGGTGAGAGATACTAAGAATACCAAGAAGGACTCATTCAGATATTTTCAAAATAAAAAGAAGAGGGGGAAAAAGTGGTTAACCAGCTGCTGAATGAAAATGGCAAGATGCTGAGAAAGAATACTGTAGGCAGAACTAATCCACTTTAATTATAATAGAATAACAGAGTTGGAAGAGACCTTGGAGGTCTTCTAATCCAACCCCTTGCTTAAGCAGGAGTTCCTATACCATTTCTGACAAGTGGCTGTCCTTTTTCTTCCTAAAAGCCTCCAGTGATGGAGTCCCCACAACTTCTGGAGCCAAGCCATTCCACTGATCAATTGTCTTAATTGTCAGGAAATTTCTTCTTAGTTCTATATTTATGTTCGTTCTTCTTCAAGAAAAGGATATATCTATTTTCCTTGCAATGATGTATAAATCTTCAGCGCCAGATGAATTACATCTGAGGGCCCTGAAGGAATTACCTGATGGTCTGGCCAACCCTGAACAATGGATTAGCAGATTATTGGAAGAGGGCAGGTATTGCAGTATCTTCAGAAGTGGTGCAAATAGAACATTTTGAGTTTAAAAAAAAAGTGGAGCAGAGGAAATAATAAAAATGCTATTGTTGGTTTCTCCTACCCAGTCATTGAGAAGATGTGAATGACCCCTCCCAAAACCAAGTATAGCTGTTTTTATTTTTATTTATCAAATTTTTAAAACTGCCCATCTGCCTTGCAAAGGTAGGTAGATATTGACCTCATCACCTGGAAATATTGTAGAGTCTATCATAAAATGGAAAGTATGCACTTTTGAAAAAAAATGATCGGCTAATACTCTGCAAGCAGAAATAACATTCAAAATGATTCTTAACAGCCTAGATTAGTGGGGTGGAAATAACACAATTAAATTTACAGAGAATTAGAGCTAAATGCTTACAAAACAAATTGAATGCACAAATACAAAATGGGACTGTTCAGTTTGGCAGTACTATCTGTGAAAAGGATCCTGCAATAATACAGGTAGTTGATTACAAACTGAATCTGAGTCAGCAGTTTTTTGTGAGGGGAGGGAACAGAAGTAAAAGCCGACATTTATTTCCAAACCATGAGAAGTAATTAATCCACTTTATTTCATGTTTTAGTCACATTGCACCTTAGATTTTTAACAAGCATTCTGTGGAATTGAAACAAATTCAGAGATGATCATGGGTGTAGAATTTCAGTCCTGTGTCAACAGAAGGAAGGAGTTGATTTTTGCTTTCAGAAGAGAAGGCTGAGGAGGGATGATAGCCTCTTGAAGAACCTTTTGTAGGCATGTCATCCAGAAGACAAAAAAAAAGTCCGTTCCAGAGGGCAGGATCCAGAATAATGGATTTAAGGAAGGCAGAAGAATGTTTCTTAACAGCAGTCAAAAGCAGGACCCAGTGACCCAAAGGGATGGAGTTATTTTAATTGGGATTTTTCAGAGGAACAAGGAGTTGCATTTAATCATTCTTTTCTTGAGTTGCATCAGTTGTGATTTGTGGCACTAGTAAAAACCGTGAATATTTTTTTTTGCAGCCTCATGAAAGCAAGCAGTGAATTTTAGTAAGTGAGCTCTCTAGAGCACAAGTAGTTATGGAGGGGCTGTTTAATTGTTTTGCAATCAGAGTGCTGAGGGTTTTTTTTTCCAAAAAGTAATTAATTAAAACTAGAGGCTGGTACTGTTCTAAAACTGCTGTTTTTCCATAAAATACAGGTAGTCCTTGACTTATAACAGTTCATTTAGTGACTTTCAAAGTTACAAAGACACTGAAAAATGTGGCTTATGACCATTTTTCACACTTACAATTGTTCTGGCCTCCCCATGGTCATGTGATCAAAATTCAGATGTTTGGCAACTGGCTCATATTTATGTCTATGGAGATTCTCAGCCATCCAGGTCTAGTTCATATTTAGTTCATATTTATAATAGTTGCAGTGTCCCCGGGATCATGTGATCCCTTTTTGTGACCTTTTGACAAACAAAAGCAGTGGGGAAGCCCAGCTCACCATATTACTGATTTAATAACTGCAGGGATTCACTTAACAAATGTGGCAAGAAAATTCATAAAATGGGGCAAAACTCACTTAACAATTGTCTCACTTAGAAACAGAAATTTGGGTCTCAATTTTAGTCATAAATCGAGGACTACCTGTATGCCTATTAGCCTGTGAGTTGGTGGTTGCTGATGGTTTAAAATGGACAGTTGATAACAACACAGTATGTATTAATGTTCTTGGGTTTAATGGCGCTTTTGTCTTGGATGTTGTATTACAAAAGATTTTTAAAACGTGTGTGTTAATCACATGTATCTTTTTGGGCAGTTATTTTCCTGTTATTTTCCTTCATTGCCTAATTTTGTGGATGCAACATGCATTTGGTTATGTTCCTCTGCAGTTTGCAATATTACATGTATTATTATACTGTATGTGTTTTAAATGAGCATATAACATATGCAGAAAAAGGAAAGAAAGGTAGTCATTTTCAAATTTTATAGTTTATATGCTGTATAAAAGAGCAAAATTAGGTGGGTCTTTGAGGGTGTTTGTCTGCAGAGCAAAATGTCAAAATTAATACGGCTTAAATATATGCCAAGGAGAACCCCAAGACAATCTGGGGGATTTGAGTGCTCACTGCAGGCCCAGAATGCTGGCTTGCTTTCTGATGGGGGGGGGGGTTTACAAACTAGGTTTTGTGGAATAGAGCAAAGGTTCTGGGAAACAGTTGATAGAATAACTGGACCTCAATTTTGCTGGCTGGATAATTCTGGGCATTGTGGTCCAAATGCTTCTTGAAGGCACCTCATTGGAGAGGAAGCTAAATTGTAAAAAAATATTTTTGGAAAGCCATAGTAAGTTCCCCAATGTAAATTTACAACACAGAGGTTTATTTTTGTTGTATTTATGAGAGAGACATTTTTTTTTAACACACTTTGCTGTCTTGGCTCCAGACCGGAGGTTTTCTTATTTTAAGAGAAGGGAAATTGCAGGTAGTCCTCAATTTATAAGAGCAGTCAAGGGACAGGGATTGCCATCGCTAAGCGAGGCTGTTGTAAAGGGTAATATCACAGGACTACATCACGTGGCAACAATCTTAGCAGACCTTGTTGCTAAGCAGAAAGTGAGGGGGATGTTGCAGTGAGGGCAGGGGGGGGAGGCCCTCAAACCACATGTGAATTGGGCGGGTCCTAGTGCAGGTGGCACACCAGAAGGTCAATGGATGGTGAGGGAGGGTGCAAATACAGGAAGGCTGGGGGCTGGATGGTGCAGTGCAAGGTCAAGAAGATTGATGGAGGGATGCTGCAGCAGAGAGTGAACACAGCCAGTTGTGAGTTAAGAGCTTGGGAGGTCTGGTGCAGGCTTACGCACAAGTGCAGAAAGCCCAGGGAACAAATGGTGCAGCATGGTGCAAATATAGGAAGGCCAGGGATGGAAAAGGGGTAGCTATTTCCCCTCCATACCCTTTTTTCCTTTTTTCCTTTTGTATTATTTTGTGTTTTATCTCTCTTTGAAACTTAATGAAGTTGCTTATATTTTTACTGCATTAAAACTGCAGGTTCTGTTCAGTGTTAAACGTAATAAAATATATTAATTTTATTGCATGTTTTAAAAAAAGGAAGACCAGGGATGGATGGGGTAGCTGGGCAAGAATGCAGGGGGGAGGGATGGAGAGCGTGGTCCAAGCGCAGGAGACACGGACTTACCCAGAGGGACTTGCAAAAAGTCCCCTATTGACTTTTTTCATGGGAAGCCGGCAGGGAAGGTCACAAGTGGCGATTGCACGACTACAGAATGCTACAACCCTTGTAAGTTTAAACTGGTTGCCAAATGCCCAGATTCCGTTCACATGATTGTGGTGGCAGAATGTTGCTAATTTGTACAGTTGCCAAACAGGTGATCAGTAAATGTGGATTATTCGTACTTAAAGAATTACAAGTCAAAGAAGCAAAAGATGAAAAGGGACAGAAAAAAAAAAGCAACACAGTTTGGGAACATAGATACTCTGAAGATTTTAACATCTGACAATATTTTCCCTCTGGCAATATTTGAAAAGCTTGTCAATCCTTGAACTGATAGTTGCAGTCATCTTTATTTAAGATTTAAGAACTTCACCTAAGTGAAAATGAAATAAAAGCTTCTACATCAGCAATTCCCAATCTTTTCCTTTTGCCAGGGATGTCTAACCTTGACTACTCTAAGACTTGTGGACTTCAACAAATCCATGCTGGCTGGGGAATTCTGGGAGTTGAAGTCCACAAGTCTTAAAGTGGCTAGGGTTGGACCAGCCCTGCTTTATGTGGATCAGTACATCTGGCTTCTCTGAGCTTTTTACAAAAAGAACAGAGCTTTCTTTAATTTGGAGCTAAAAACACTCGGATAAAAATTAAAGCTATTTTTAAGAAACAAATGGTCAAAATAGTGAGATCATTCAATATTTTAATATTCCCGTCCCAAATCTTGTAAGATTTTGAGTGAGAAACCAAAATATTTAAAGCTTTGGTGGATCTTGTAAGATTTTAAGTATCTTTTTAAAGATTTGTTCTTGGCAGCTTCACGGGAAACACAGTTGAGGTCTTCTATAATCCCCTGCCTACAGGTGAGAATTAATATTCAGCTGTTGTTAAAAAGCTTAGGGTAAAAAATAAATTAGCAGCTGGAAATAAAAAGTAAATTTTATGTCTTCATAGATGTCTTCATGTGCTATAAATTACAGCTCTCCCAAGGCAAGGATTTTGTAGAATTACATTAATGATGAATTTCCAAACAATCCCTATTTCAAGGACCCTCTTAGTCCTTCCAGAGGGGATGTACTAGGAATCATGAAGAAAGTGGGTGGTCCTTCGGAGAGCAAAATCAACATCTTGAAACTGATCCAGAAAACAAAGATATATAAATGGGCTTGATCAAGAATTGGGAGATAGTAATGCAGTTGTTGGCTGCATGCTTCTCACCGTCAGTGAGAATTTGTCATCTTGATAGACCTTAGGTAAGAGGGATCTTTGATCTTTGATGCTCTCTTAGCTTGCTGATGTCTCATGGCCCAGCTAGGTAATGTTATCAGTGTTGGTAAGAAGTGAGGTTTGCTGTCAGTTTATATTCTGATGTCTTGCTCTGTCATTGTTGATGGGAATGATCTTAGAGATTCTTTGGTTGGGCTCTACTTCTTTGGCAGTTTTTTGATTGGGGTGTTGTTTACTTCATTGTTTGTCTGATGTTAATTTTGGAGTTTATCTATGCTCATCTGGGTGCTGATTGCTGGTGCAGAGATGCTGGATTTTTTTTCTCTTTTGGGCTGGTTGTCTCTTGCACAGTCTATAGATTCATCATCATCATCATTCCAGCCATTCTCTAGTCATTACAAGGTGAAGGCCCCTTCCGCATGCTTCTAACCGATACGGTCCTGAGCTTTTTTTTTTTTGCCAATTGGGCCGGCGATACTTGCTGATGTCGCCGATCAATCATATTTTAGGTCTCTTTCATGGATACTTTTGATCCAGTGGGATCCATTCTACGACTGCCTTAGTCCACCTGCCCTTGGTTCTTCTTGCTATGTAGCCAGCCCATTTTCCATTTCAGTTCTTTTACTCTCTTGATGGCAGCATATACTTTTCTTTGTTCTCTAATCCATGTGCAAAGTCTTTCAATGATATTGTTTATGTTGATTGATATTGATGGCTAGTTTGTCAGAGTGCCAGTCTCCTAGAAATTCCCTAGTGCTAGGGAATGCTTCCTCTCCTGCCTTCAGGTGCTTTGGAGAATAGGTTGACCACCCCCCTCTTTTTTGTGGCAGCCCCTCAGATATTGGAACACTATCATGTCATCCTATCACACGTATCCCACTTGAAGCATTCATGTTTTTATGTCGCTTATCCTGCTCGTTAAGCCTATTGTTACGTGCAGTTAATACTTTGCCAGGCTGTTCCCAGATGGTGTATCTGGATGCAACATCTTGAAGTCCTTCATCTTGTCTGTCATCCTGAGCTTTGATTGGTTGTTTAGGGGAGTGGTGTAGCTTGCAAATCCAGTGTGCCGGTCTTCTTCAATCGCAGTTCTTAGATGTAGAATCATAGGGCTGGAAGGGACCTTGGAGGTCTTCTAGTCCAACCCCCTACTCAAGGCAAGGAGACCTTATACCAGGGGTGAAATCTACTTACCTTCCTTACCGGTTTGGAAGTGCACGCATCACATGTGCATGCAGACCCTCTGCGCATGCACAAAACTTTCTGTGCATGCACAGAGGGTAAAAAACACATTACTTCCTGGTTAAAACCAGGAAGTAATGACACCCGGGCAGGTGGGCGGAGCCTCGCGCCGCCATCACTACTGGTTCTCCAAACCACCGCCCACTATCGCTACTGGATCGCCTGATCCGGTCCAAACTGGGAGCATTTCACCCCTGCCTTTTACCATCCTGGTCAACTGGTTGCCCAATCTTTTCTTGAAAAGTTCAGTGAATAAGAATTACTGTATTATGTCTGACTACGCTAGAGTTTTTTCAGGAATTCCTTTTAAATTTTCAGGCATGTAGAGAGCTTGCTTTGATATTTTTCACTTTGAAAAGAAAAGCAATATTTTTTTCCACCAAGAATAGAGGATTAGAGAAGAACATTTAGTAGCAGAAAGGTATGATTTGCATGTTTGAAATCTTAGATTGCATCCTAGTTAAAAAGACTTTAAGAACAGAACCCATAATTCATTTGGCTTTAAAAGAGTCAGAAAATAGGCTTTGTTACTTTCCTTGATGGAGCTTGGAAATATAGTATTATCCAAGAGGCTTTAGTGGCAGATAAACATAAATGAACCAAAGTCTTTTGACCCCTGAATTCATACCTAGTTGTGTATTTACCTAGGTATATTGTTGTGTACCTAGGTATATTTACATGATGCCTTTGTTTAAGAGTACAAGGTCACAAATTTTTACAAGACACTGATCAATTAGATTTAAATAGCTGAATTTTAATCCTCTAAGCCTATTAAAGCAATGATATTTCAACTACTATGTTCAGCAGAGCTAATTATAGACAATTTCTTGCATTTTAAGTCAAATAAATAAGGATTGTAAATAGTTAAAAAAGATCTGTAATTCTGATAGATCTCACAAAGAATTGCTGTCACTTGAGAAGCTTATTCTTTTCTTAACGAAATTGAGTTAAAGGATTCTTGGCTCCCATGTTTCCAGAGTGGGCTTCTAAACCCACATTTCATGGCTGCCGCTCGTGTTGACCTCCCCTTGTTCAATTTACAGAATGCTGAACTTTATGCTAATGAAACAGCATGAAAGAAGCATGAAGTAAAATCTGTATGGCTGCTGCTTCCTCATTTAATAAGCCCCCTGCAAAAAAGCAGAGACTTGAACAGTGTATAGGATCAGAAACACAACATGACTGATTTGGAACATCCATCCCATTGCTTGCTGTTGTGGGTCCTCTTCTACCTCACTGGCACTATAGGTAGTCCTTGACTTATGACCACAATTGAGCCCCAAATTTATGTTGCTAAGTAAGATATTTGTTAAGTGAGTTTTGCCTCATTTTACGACGTCTCTTGCCACATTTAAGTGAATTGCTGCAGTTTTTAATTTAGTAACATATTAAGGGAACGCCACAGCATTGGAGAAACGGCGTTCACATCCAACCCCCCATCTGGTTTCCCCATTGACTTTGCTTGTCAGAAGGTCACAAAAGGGGTTACCGTGACCCCGGGACACTGCAACTGTCATAAATACGAGCCAGTGGCCAAGCGTCTGAATTTTGATCACATGACCACAGGGATGCTGCAGGGATCATAAGTGTGAAAAACGGTTATAAGTCACTTTTTTCAGTGCCGTTGTAAGTTTGAACAGTCACTGAATAAACTCTTGTAAATTGAGGGCTGCCTGTACTTGAGAGATTACAGGAAAAGTGCCGAGCCTTAAGTAAGAGCAGCAGCTCCAGGTGTGATTCAGAGCTCCAGGCTGAAATATTTCCAGGGTAGTTGGGGTGATAAAATTGCTTTGAATCAGTTAAACAGGTACTCCTCGGCTTACAACAGTGCATTTAGTGACCGTTCAAAGTTACAGTGGCAGAGAAAAAAGTGACTTGTGACCATTTTTCACACTTATGACCTTTACAGCATCCCCATGGTCACGTGACCAAAATTCAGACGCTTGGCAACTGACTCATATTTATAATGGTTACAATGTCCCGGGCTCATGTGATTTCCCTCCTCATGAAAGGCACAGTAGTTAGAATGCAGTACTGCAGGCTACTTCTGCTGACTGCAATTTGGCAGTTCGAATCTCACCAGGCTCAAGTTTGACTCAGCTTCCCATCCTTCCGAGGTGGGTAAAATGAGGACCCAGATTGTTGGGGGCCAGAGGCTGACTCTGTAAATAGCTTAGAGAGGGCTGTAAAAGCACTGTGAAGCGGTATATAAGTCTTAAATGCTGTTGCTATCCCCTTTTGCGACATTCTGACCAGCAAAGTCAATGGGAGAAGCCAGGTTCACTTGTGCAAAAGGCACTTTATAGAGATGTGGGCAGAGGTTTTGACTCTTAACAAAAATCAGCAGTCAACTGAGGACTGCTTTCTTTTCATTCTACACTGCTATCAATGCACTAAACAAAGTCTTAGTGGGAACCCTTTTATTTATCCATTAATTTCCCTGATTTGTGCCTTAAACATATCTTAGTGTTGTTTCTTTTTAATCTGTACTTCTTTATGGGATGAAAATATGCTAGTAATTTGATTAACTCATTGTCATTTCATTCCATGTTTATTGCCGCCTACTTACACATGGCGACTCAAAGTGGCTTACAAAGGCATAAAACACTATATAAAAGAAATAAAAGAATAAAAAGAAAAAGAATAAAATAATACCCCCCATACACACACCAGGGGTGGGATTCAATTTATTTTACTACTGGTTCTGTGGGCATGGCATGGCTTGGTGGGTGTGGCAGGGGAAGGATACTGTAAAATCCCCATTCCCTCCCCAAACTAGCGGAAGGTTACTGCAAAATCCCCATTTCCTCCCGATTAGCTGGGACTCGGGAGGTAGAGAATAGATAGAGGAGGAGAGGAGAATAGAATAGAGGAGCCTTGGTAGTACAGTGGTTTAATGCACCCTGTCATTAACACAGCTGCCTGCAATTTCTGCTGGTTCGAATCTCTCCAAGGCTCAAGGTTGACTCAGCCTTCCATCCTTTCTAAGGTAGGTGAAATGAGGACCCAGTTTGTGGGGGCAATAAGCTGACTTTGTATAAAGATACAAAAGGATGAAGGCTGTTGCTTAACGCATTGTAAGCCGCCCTGAGTCTCCGGAGAAGGGCAGCATATAAATCAAATTTAAAAAAAAAAAATAGATGGGGGTGGGGCTAGTCAGAGGTGGTATTTACCGGTTCTCCAAACTACTCAAAATTTCCGCTACCGGCTCTCCAGAACTGGTCAGAACCTGCTGAATACCACCTCTGACACACACCCTGGTGACAACACAGATTCATACTAGCCATTTGATGGGCTCCATCCAGCTCTGGGTTCTCCAGGCCCACTGGCAGAATCATGTCTTCAGGGCCTTCTGGAAGAGTGTTAGAGGGGGGCCAGTCTAATCTCCAGGGGGATGATACTTCAGAGGGAGGGAGCCACCACGGAGAAGGCCCTTCTTCTGGGTCTCACTACATATATCTCCTTAGGGGATGGGACCCACAACATTCCTTGCCTCCCCACTCCAGTGGATCAGGTAGACGTGATCGGCAAGTCCCTCAGACAACCTGGTCCCAATCCTTGAAGGGCTTTGAAGGTGACAATCAGCATCTTGAATTGCAGCCAGAAGCAAATCGGCAACCTTTGCAGCTCTCGCAGAAGAGGTGACAACATGTGCACACCAAGGTTTGCACAAAATCATGTGGGCCGCTGCATTTTGCACCAATTGGAGCTTCTGGATGCTTTTCAGGGGCAGCCCCATGTAGAGCATGTTGCAATAGTCAAGACAGGTGGTGACTAGGGCATGAGTGACCATGAGTAGGAATTGTTGGTCCAGGAAAAGGCATAACTGCCTGGCAATCCTGTGCTAAGCACATTCAGCTACATGAAACTACCGCTTTCTAAATTTCATCATAAAATAGGTTTACGAGCATTACATCTTCGATTGGATAGATCTTTATGCTGTCAGTGGAATTCCAGTTTGCATACATTGACGGCACGAGTTGAATTTTTGCATTTTCTTTTTAAGCACAAAATAGTTTAGCACTGTGACAAACATTTAGAATGGTCAGAAATCTAATAGATCCCCTTTCATTCTGTCCTTTCATTCTGTCCTTAGGAGAATCTTGCTCACATATCTACAAAGATTTATCTCCAGGATCCGCACCTGGAATCTGTTTTGCTTCATTTCACAAGCACGGCATTGTTTCAGTAAGTGAGAATTCTTTTATCTTTTTCGGGGCTTGCAAATAACACTCAGGTAGATGATACAGCAGAAACCGAATGCGTGACTTTGATTCTTTAAATGTATCTGGCTGAGAGTCCACAGCAAAGCTGGCGATAGAAACAAAAGGTCAGAATATTTTCTAAGTATTAGGTATATTCACTGCCTTGAGTTATTTATATATAAAAAAAATGAAGGTGGGATAAAATCTGAAAAAATAAATAAAAGAAAAGCAGCCCAGTACACCAGATTGCAAAGACAAATAACTACAGCATTATTCATTTAGCAAGTATTGATATAATTATTCCTGACTGTTTGCATTGCAGTGGTCTGATGCTGGGTGAGAAATCTAACAACCAATCAATGGTCTAGTGTTGCGAAGTAAACATCTCCATGTAGGAGTTAGTATATTGTGCTGAAGAAGGGTTTGTGGTCAAAAAGACTGCATAACGGTTAAACGGGTTGGTTTTTTAAACAAGATATTAGCCCTACCTAGGCATTGTAGGAGGAGAGCCATGTTAGTCTATGATAGCCTTTTTTCAGGCTAATAGATTTTATTAAAAGGCATAAGCTTCAGTGAGCTGTAGCTCACTTCTCACTTGCATCTGATGAAGTGATCTGAAGCGCACAAATTTATGGCTTGTCATAAAAATTTATTAGACTAAAAAAGATGCCACCAGACTCCACCCAAACGTAAAGCTTAAAATGTGTAAGATTGCAAGTATTGTTCTTAATTAAAATAGGGCAAATGAACCTGCATGAATCCTGGTCTAAGTCAATAATCTGAGGACTAAGGACCCAGTTTGTGGGGGCAATAAGCTGACTTTGTAAAAATATACAAAAGTATGAAGGCTATTGCTTAACGCATTGTAAGCCGCCCTGAGTCTCTGGAGAAAGGTAGCATATAAATCAAATTAAAAAAAAATAAAATCAGTTTTCAGTCATATTATTAGAGTGTTGTTTTTTTTAAAAAAATTCCATATGTATCATTTGGTCTTTCTGCTGCAGTTTGTTGATAGAAAGATTGGTCAGCCCGCTCCATTAGTTCTGGCAAAAAAAGTCTACTGTGGATCCCATCAGCCAAGGAATTTTTGCTGGTGGGGTCCAGAAGAGGCTTTTCTGCCTCAGTTCCCACCCTTTGGAACATCTTGCCACTGGAAGTGAGATCCACCCCCTCCCTTCTAGCCTTAAGGAAAAGCCTTAAAACCTGGCTAGACCGGCTGGCATGGAGCCCTGGAAAAGAAGCTGTAGGCTGTAGGTAGTTGGTGCAGTAGCAATGAAGGCAGCATCGCTGCTCTGCTCCTAACCCGGGATTTCTTTAGACTGCTCTTAATCTTCTGTAATTGTCATCTGTTTTTATATTTATAATAGTTTTTATATCTACAGTAGTGGCCAAAATTGTGGAAACCTTTTTCCACAATTGTATTTTTGAGATTTGATGGCTAATAACACTACTTTTTTTTGGAATTTCAAGATAATCCTATTCCACTACTGGAATGGCCTGGGAATAGCCCAGAATTTAACCCAATTGAAAATTGATGGAACCGACTAAAGAAGCTAGTTAGTCAGAAGTGACCCAGCAATAAAACCCAGTTAATAGAAGCCATCATTCAATCTTAGTTTCACATGATAACAGCTACAGAACTCAAAGACTTGGTTCACTCCATGGGAAGATGTTGTAACGCCATAATTCATGCTAAGGTTACCCAACTAAGGATTAACTGATATGGTGATCATTTTTGTATATCTCGTTTTTTCTAGGGTGATAATTTTTGTATATCTCATTTTTTCTACGTGTTTCACTTTCATAAAAGTTATTGCATTACATTCTTGATTAAATTATCTTTCCATTGATATATAATTTTATGCTAATACTCAAAAAAAAGTGGTGCTATTAGCTAGTTTTGGAAAATACACTTTTCCCAGAAGGTTTCCACAATTTTGGCCACTACTGTATATGTTTTTATTACATTGTAAGCTGCCCAGAGTTGCCACAAATTTCAAAATGGGCGCTGTATAAATTTTATCAACAAATGAACAAATAAATATATTCGTTCCCCCAATTCAAAATACCCGGGAAGGAAATGTATTTTGACTGCTCCAAAGATATCATTTATAACCGAGCAGTAGCTGAAGAAAATGGCTGAAGAAAATCAGTTAAACGTGTATCATTGATTTTTAGATTTTAAAGGCTAAAAAAAACTTTAAAATTATCAACGAAATGCATAAAAGACAGTCGTTGCTGATGCAATCTCCATAGAATGCATAAATTATGGACGGAGCTTGTTTGCAGAATCTAGAAGAAAACTTCTGTTTTTCTTATTATTTGAAACGTCAATGGTTTCACCATCCCATAAAATATAATGGTTAGATTTGTCGGGTGGGGAAACCTAAATACATTATTAGCTTTAAAATTGAATACTGAAGTATAATTTGATCTTTTGCTGTTTTATCCCTCAGATATGCCCAATTAAACATATCTGATAACGAGGTGATAATATTTACCGTGTGCTCTTTTAAACATGGTTTTGCATACATTTTGGACATGTTACTTACAAAATGTTGTTGTAGTGGGGGTGGCTGGTTACAGCCAGAAGTTAAATAGATTCAGTTTTGAGAGGTCCTTGCTGCTCTCTGAGCTTGGTTGTTTACTTGCAGACATTTCATTATCCAATTAGGTAACATCATCAGTGCTAGAAGGAAGTGGTGTGTGCAGAGAAAAGGAGGAGGACTGTGGGGTCCTTGGTGCTCTGTGAGCTGGGTTGTTTTCTTGCATATGTTTCATTACCCAACTAGGTAACATCATCAGTGTTAGAAGGAGGGGGGAGAGAAGGAGAAGGGGGACAATGATGATCATTGAGGAAAAACATCACGGATTCCAGGCCTGAATTAAACACATTATTCCAGTATTTCTCAAGCTTGGCAACTTTGAGGTGTGTGGACTTCAAGCATAGCTGGCTGGGGGAATTCTGGGAGTTGAAGTCTGGGAGTTGAAGTCCCACTCAACTGTCATAGTTGAGAAACTCTGGCCTAGCTATTGATCTGAGATTGTGGGTGACAAAAACTCCACTGGGGATGCCCAACCCTAGGTGACTGTGTAACGGGTGAAATGCTCCCGGTTCGGACCGGATCGCCCGATCTGGTAGCGATGACGGTGGCTGGTTCAGAGAACCGGTAGCAAAAATCCCTGCGCCCCCACCATGCCCAGCTGAGCCGCGCAATCATCAGAGGCTGTTTTTTTTTACTTTTAAAAGCCTTTTTTCTACAACCTCTTCGGCTGAAAAAATGCTTTTAAAAGTAAAAAAAAAAAAGGTGGCCACGCCCACCCAGTCACATTAACCACCACCACCCACCAAGCCATGCCCACAGAACTGGTAGTAACAAATTTTACATTTCACCACTGCTGTGTAACATGCCACCTGCATTATAGGTACAGAATGTTAGTCTTCCCTAAAATTCTGGGAGCCGAAGACCCACATCTGAAATTTGCCAAGGTTGATTAAACATCCTGTTAACCTCTCATTTAAACGTTGGAATAAATGCTCTGAAAAGCACGGATAAAATAGAGCAAAGTTAGGGCTTTTAATTCAATCATACTGTTTGGTAGACAGTTAAAAGTGGGCCGTTTAATCCCAGAGATTATATTTCTTTGTGCATTCAGAGAGAACCATCCCAGGCTAGAAACTATAACAGATGGAGGGCGAGCGCATAGCATGCCACCTGCATTAAAGGTACAGAACGCTAGTCCTACTTAAAAATCCCAGGCTTATTTGTAGCCTCACATAGAAAATCAGTGCACATAAATTTACTCATTAGCTCGCTCCCTCCCTTCAAGATCAGGAATCCGATGGAGTCATCCCTGGCTGAAAAGTACTATTAAGGCAAAAGCTTTTGTGAGCTTCAGCTCAGATGCACAGAAAGGCTAGCTGGTTAGAGGATTTGAACTGAGAAGGGGGAGGAGCGGGAGGGGCAGACAAATTGATTATGCAAATGCAGATTACATGGTGAGACGTTATCCATTAACAACTGTAATGTGTTAAAAACCCATTCTGTTTGTTGAGACCTTTGAAAATCTTTTGAGCCATGTGGGTTTATTGATTGATAGATTGTTTATGCCCTACCTTTATTATTCTTTTACAAATAAGGCAGCAGATATATAAGAATAAGAATAATTTTATTTCTATACCACCCTTCTCCCGAAGGACTCAGGGCGGTGTACAGCCTATTAAAAGCACAAGATAAACATCAATTTAAATAATTTAAAATTATTAAATAATTCGGCTCAATTTAAAACCCCAGAAATTTAAAACACCCAATTTAAAATTATTATGTTGATAGCCCGGCCTGGCGGAACAACAGGGTCTTGAGTGCACAGCGAAATACCCAGAGGTCCAAAATATCCTCCTTTTCTCCCCACAGCAATAACCCTGTGAGGTGGGCTGGACTGAGAGAGAGAGAGTGACTGGCCCAAGGTCACCTAACTGGCTTTCATGCTTAAGACTTGGAACTTCATGATCATTTTCATTCTTTTTTTTCTTCCCTTACGTTTGTATGTCTCCTTTTTATTGTATGTAAGCATTCCTTTCTCTCTCGAACACATATTCTGGAATATTGTAGACTCGATTTCATTGAGGGCCGCCTCAAGGTTGTGTTTGACCTCGGGGGGGGGGGTTGTACATGGCTAGGGTGGGCATGGCCAGCTCAATGTTACTCGCATTGGGAATGCCAGAGATGGGATTCAAATCCCGGTGCTACCGGTTCACTTCGTGAGCATGCAGTGCTTCTGTGCATGCTCAGAGCGTTTTTGATGATGTCTGGGTGAGTGGGCGGAGCTGAATCGGGGCAAACCAGTAGAAACCCACCCTTGGAGGCGCCTGTGGTGGGCCAAACACTCTGCCAGTGAAAATGGGCTCCCAAGCTCCGACAGCCTCCTGCAACCCTCTGCCAGCGAAAACGGAGCTTGGGAGGGTTGCATGCAGCCCTCCTGAGCTCCGTTTTCACTGGCAGAGGCATCATGGGCCAGTCCTTCATTATTTCCAGGGCAGCCCTGCAGGCCAGATCTAAGCATCCTGCAGGTCAGATGTGGCTCACATCTGCGGCCTTGAGTTTGACACGCCTGCTGTAGACTATATTGAGTATTTCAGTTTTTACTACATGTTGCTTTGAGTTGTTGTTTTAATCAGCTCTTATCCAAAATGAAGTTTCTGTTATTTTTTTGCTCCCCTGATAATAGACATTCAGGCCACATTTTATTCCATACCTTGGGATTTGTGGTTTGTGTCAACTGAATGAATTTGGCATTTAGCCAATGGAAACTATAACTATTTTCTTCAGAACAGGATTTTAAATATCTTGCTTTACAAAATTGGTCAATTTTAGAAAATGGTATTTCCTGTCAAGTATATTTGTAGCTGGCTTTTAAAACTTTTTAAGCTTGTACCTTTTCCCTTGATATTCTACTGAAACACTGGATTATGGAAGGATTGCAAATATTTGAGCATTTATTTCTGATTTAATCCTGCTATTTTGCTGAGCATTTGTGTTGCACAAATATTGAGGCCAGAGTATTTTATTATCAAAGGTCATGCAGCATAAACTTTTTGGGATGTTATTAATGCTGTTTCATGTTTAAGGTGCGACTTGAACTCAAAGTCTCTTGCTTTCTTGCCTGGTGCCTTAACCACTAGTCCCAAATTGACTCTCAAACTGGTTTAAGAATCTCTCACTCAATCTGATATTCTGACATTACAGTTGTTAGGGGACAAAGTATCCCGTTTAAAACCAGCATCAGTTTAGCTACTCCATGCCTCTGAGGAGAAAGTTGCATCATTCATTCATTCATTCATGTATTTATTTTGTCAAGCATGTATTAGATAACATATATAAGTATAGACATAATTATAAATAGATGAAACAGATACAAATAAAAGGGGACATTAGGACAGGGATGGAAGGCACGCTGGTGTGCTTATGCACGCCCCCTACAAACCTCTTAGGAATGAGGTGAGGTCAACAGTAGACAGTCTAAGGTTAAAGTTTTGGGGGTTTGGGGAAGAAACCACAGAGTCAGCTAGTGCATTCCAGGCATTGACAACTCTGTTGCTGAAGTTGTATTTTCTGCAATCGAGTTTGGAGCGGTTTATCTTAAGTTTGTATCTATTATTTGCTCATGTATTGTTGTGGTTGAAGCTGAAGTAGTCACTGACAGGTAGAACATTGTAGCAGATAATTTTATGTACTGTGCTCAGATCAGAAGGAAGTCGGCATAGTTCTAAATTGTCCAAGCCCCAAATTTCAAGTTTGGTGGCATGAGGTATTTTGTTGCAAACAGAGGAGTGGAGGACTCTTCTTGTGAAGTATCTCTGGACTCGTTCGATTGTATTAATGTCCGATATGCAGTGTGGGTTCCAGACAGGTGAGCTGTATTCAAGAATTGGTCTAGCAAATGTTTCGTATGCTCTAGTTAGTAGTACAATGCTACCAGAGAAGAAGCTACGCAAGATTAGGTTAACAACTCTTAATGCCTTTTTGGCAATGCTGTTACAGTGAGCTCTGGTGTTTAGATCGTTTGAGATGAGTACTCCATGAAAAGGTATCATGAAAGCTGATGCCTTTTGATAAAAATATGTTACAGGTAGTCCTTGACGTACAACAGTTCATTTAATGACCAGTTGAAGTTACAAAGGCACTGAAAAAAATGACTTATGACTGTTTTTCACACTTATGTCCGTTGCAGCATCCTCATGATCACATGATTGAAATTCAGACGCTTGGCAACTGACTCATATTTATGACGGTTGCAGTGTCCCAGGGTCATATGATCACATTTTGCGACCTTCTGACAAGCAAAGTCCATCGGGAAATCCAGATTCTTTTAACAACCATATTACTAACTTAACAAATGCAATGATTCACTTAACAACTGTGGCAAGAAAAGTCATAAATTGGGGGCAAGCTCACTTAACGAATGTTTCATTTAGCAGCATAAATGTTGGGCTCAGTTTTGGTCATAATTCGAGAACTACCTGTGCTAAATAAATCATAGCCAGTGTTAGCCACCATTCATCAAAATGACGGCACCAAATTAAATTATGGCTTAATGTAATGTTTGAATCCATTCACTGAATTACAGAAGGTGAGGTTGAGAAAACTGTGTGTGATCATTCTTTGTAGAAATCAAACAAGGCACACCGTAGTCTTGTTAGCATTCTAGTTTTTCTTTCCATATGTAAGGTAAGTTCCTTTTTATTTAATCAGTTTCTCAGGCTGCCCATTAGTCTTTTAACTTAAAACAGCAGCAGGAGATGATGGTGGAGAGGAAAAAGGTAAGATCAAATATACCGCATTTAACCAAGGACAGGTAGTCCCTGACTTAGCCCTTGATTCATTTAGTGACCGTCCAAAGTTACAACGGCACTGAGAAAAGTGACTTAATGGCCGTTTTTCACACTTATGACCTTTGCAGCATCCCCATAGTCGCATGATCAAAATTCGGGAGCTTGGCAACTGGTATGTATTTATGACGGTTGCAGTGTCCCGGAGTCATGTGATCCTCTTTTGTGACCTTCTGACAAGCCAAGACAACGGGGGAGCCAGATTCATTTAACAATCGTGTTACTAACTTAACCACTCAAGTGATTCACTTAACAACCGTGGCGAAAAGGTCATAAGGTTGGCTATGACTTGTTTAGCAACTGTCTTGCTTAGCAGTGGATATTTGGGGCTCAACTATGGTCGTAAATTGAGGACTATTTGGATATCCCAGTTATCTTTTCCTGCTTGAGCAGGGGGCTAGACTAGAAGACCTCCAAGGTCCCTTCCAGCTCTGTTATTCTGTCTTCCATTTGTGCCACTTTACTTTTAATGTGTTTCCAGGTGGTTAATAACCTTGCTCCCAGCTGGTGAAGTTTCTTTTGCCCCTTGTAGCAAGAAAGTGACCACTAGGTGTTTTTGCTTTCAAAGGGTGGTGGGATTCAGCCGGTTCGAGCAAATCGGTTATTAAATTACTGACTGCCCCCTCCCCTTCCAGGAGTCCCCACGTGCTCCATTTTGGCTCCCAGGTAAGTGCAGGGAGGCCTACTAGGCTCAAAACGGCATGCGAGTGATGCTCGTGCCCCCCCGTGGCCCGTTTTTGCTCCCAGGAGGCTGCAGGCAGGTCTACTAGGCCCAGAACGGGTCACGGGGGTGACGCGACACCCCCACCTCATCTGTTTTTGCTCCCAGGGGGGGTGCAGGAGACCGAGTGCTGCCTGTCACACCCCCTGGCCATGCCCACCATGGCCACGCCCACCGGTTCTCAATGTTTTTTGAACCCGTCAGTTTTCCTGGAGACGTTTCAGGCTAGGGAACATCAATCAGTGCAGCAGAGATTAAAGTTTGCTGGTTATATATGCCTGGCCAGTCTTGGTTGGGGTGTGGTGTCAATTTTCCTCAATGTTCCTTAATTAGGGTTTGGTTTCTTCCTTGATTGTTTAATTGGTGCGGTTTCCTGCTTATCTGGTTGTGGCCATCTAGAAAGGATTCCACCGTGGGCTGGGCTTTTTTTTAGTTCCTTGTCTTTTGGTGGTACCTTTAAATAGTAGGTAGATCTCCACGGGTCTTTTCAAGGCTGATGTCTTAATATTGGTAGTCCTCGACGTACGACCACAATGGAGCCCAAACTTTCTGTTGTTAAGCGAGACCCTTGTTAAATGAGTTTGGCCCCATTGAATGATTTTTCTTTCCACAGTTGTTAAGTGAATCATTTCAGTTGCGAAGTTAGTAACACAGTTGTTAAGTGAATGTGGCTTCCCCATTGACTTTGCTTGTCAGAGCGTCGTAAAAGGGGATCACATGACCCCAGGACACTGCGACCGTCATAAATATGAGTCAGTTGCCAAGAGTCTGAATTTTGATCACGTGACCATGGAGATGCTGTAACGGTCTTAGGTGTGAAGAACGATTGTAAGACTTTTTTTCACTGCTGCTGTAACTTTGAACGGTCACTAAGTGAACTGTTGTAAGTTGAGGATTCCCCATAAATATGCATAAACAAGCAACAAACTTGACTCTTCCATCCACTGATGCTGTTATCTATCCTGGCAATGAAACATTTGCAGGTAGTTTGCAGTGACAAACTATTTTTGTCAGTGGCGCAGTGGTAGAATGCAGTACTGCAGGCTACTTCTGCTGATTGCCGGCTGCCTGCAATTTGGCAGTTCAAATCTCACCAGGCTCAAGGTTGGCTCAGCCTTCTATCCTTCCGAGGTGGGTAAAACAAGGACCCAGATTGTTGGAGGGAAGATGGCTGACTCTGTAAACCCCTTAGAGAGGCCTGTAAAAGCTCTGTAAAGTGGTATATAAGTCTAAGTGCTATTGCTATTTCTGAATTAAATGCCAGAAAAAACTTCCTGGATTGTTCATATAATAATCATGATTTGAAGTTGCAATGCCAAGCTAACCTTGGCTGATCCAGCAGGCAATGTAGCGTAACCATGGTGATTGGGGCCAGATTTTCTATCACTAAGCAACACAATTGACAACATGTTGACTCCCTCACTTAGCATTATTACCTGTCATTTATTAGCCCATGGTCTAGCCCAGTGATGGCTAACCTTTTTGTCATCGCGTGCCAAAAGTGGTGTGGGGGTGTGTCACACACACACGTGCCCACGTCCATAATTCTATGCACCCTGCCCCCACGCATGCGCGCGCGACCTCCCCCCCGCTTCCTCCCCCGGTCCTCGCACGGTAGGCCCATTTTTCGCTCTCCCCAGCCTCCAGAGCCTTTCTAGGACTCTGGGGAGGCCGAAAACAGCCTTCCCGACTCCTCTGGAGGTCGGAAATGGCCCATTTGCCAACTTCCAGTGGGACCAGAAGTTCCATTTTTTTTGCTGTCCTCAGCCTCCAGAGCCTTTCTAGGAGTCTGGGGAGGGTGAAAATGGCCTTCCCCACCCTTCTGGAGGCCGAAAATGGTCCGTTTGCAAACTTCCAGATCACGTGCCCACTGATATGGCTACACGTGCCACCTGTGGCACGCGAACTATAGGTTCGCCATCACAGGTCTAGCGCATCAGCCCCCAACCTATTGGGCACCAGGGACTGGTTCCATTGTGATAAGTTTTCCCGCAGACCGGAAGGGACATGATTTCATGTGCTGCCTGCATCCCGCAGCTTCACTTGTTTCCGCGGCCCATTTCTGGCATGCCGTGGCCCGGTGTCGGTCCACGGACCAGGGATTGGAGACCACTAGTCTAGCCTACAGAGTTGTGGTTTCTAGTGGTCTCTCACCCTGCTCCCTTTGTAGCCCGGAAACGGCCCATCCTGGCCTCCTGCTTGCTGAGACTTAAAGCTTTCAGCCACTGCCTTCTCTCTGATTTTCTCTCCCCACCACTGGTTTCAACCTCCCAGTACACAGCTTCTCTCCTTTATGCCCTCTGATGTCCCCTGTTGCCCAGCAACCCCACTAATGCTGAGCTCTTCTCCATCTTGTCCTTCCTTCACCTCTTCTTTGTCTGCCTTTATCCTTAGGGACTTCCAACAATTACACCGATGACGATCTCCCTGTATCCCCAGCCTTACATTCATCTCTTTCCATCCTCGTCTATATTTCTCTCGCTTCCTCTTTCCTCTAGTTGCACACTCAGTGCTGAGCCAGTCCCACATCACCATCTCCCAGTAAATTTAATTGATATCATGATCATGAATTTACAAATAGAATAGAATAACAGAGTTGGAAGGTACCTTGGAGGTCTTCTAGTCCAACCACCTGCTCAAGCAGGAAACCCTACGCCACTTCAGAGAAATGGCTGTCCAATCTCTTCTTAAAAATTTCCAGTGTTGGAGCAACAACTTCTGGAGGCCAGTTGTTCAACTGATTAATTGTTCTAACTGTCAGGAAATTCCTCCTTACTTCTAGGTTGCTTCTCTCCTTGATGAGTTTTTCATAGACCGTTCCTGGTCTATGCAACCAGTTTTCCATAGCTCGAAAAACTTCTGTCGATGACTGTGGTTTATATAAATTGATGGAATGCCTTCTTCACAGTATTAACTATTTCAAGCCTATGTTGCAACATATTCATTTGGAGGGGAGGAATGTATGCATAGATGTAATACAGGTAGTCCTCAACTTACGACTACAATTGAGCCCAAAATTCATATTGTTAAGTGAGAAATTTGTAAAGTGAGTTTTGCCCCATTTTATGACTGCCACATTTCTTAAGCGAATCACTGCAGTTGTTAAATTAGTAACACGGTTGTTAAGTGAATCTGGCTTCCCTCATTGGCTTTTCCTGTCAGAAGGTCGTAAAGGGCAATCACATGACTGGGGCACTGCAACTGTCATAAATGTGAGTTAGTTGTCAAACATCTGATTGTAACTCACATGGCCATGGGGATTCTACAATGGTTGTAAGTCTGAAAAATGGTCATAAGTTACTTTTTTCAGTGCCGTTGTAATTTCAAACAGTCACTAAATGAACTATTGTAATTCGAAGACTACCTGTATTTTTATGATTGGTTTTGATCAGGGGTGCAATTATGGCAACTTTAAGACCTGTGAACTTCAATTCCCAGAATTCCTGAGCCAGCCTGCACCCCAAAACTCCATCCTCACCGCCCCTGGCCTTGAACCACAAAAAAATCCAGTTAGTCTCGACTTAGAATAGTTCACTTAATGACTGTTCAAAGCTACAACGGCACTGAAAAAAGTGACTTACAACCGCTTTTCACACTTACGACCTGTGCAGCATCCTTGGGCTCATGTGTTCGAAATTCAGATACTTGGCAACTGACTCATATTTATGCCAGTTACAGTTTCCCAGGGTCATGTTGTAACATTTTGTGACCTTCTGGCAAGCAAAGTCAATGGGGAAACCATTTAGTGACTGTGTTCCTAATTTAGCAACTGCAGTGATGCACTTAAGAACTGTGGCAGGAAAGTCGTAAAATCTGGCAAAATTCACTTAACAACTGTCTCACTTAGCAACAAAAAATTTGGGCTCCATTGCTGTCGTAAATCGAGGAGTGCCTCTTAACTGGACTGAGCGGATGTCCTTTCATCAAACAAAATAAAGCTAGGGAAATGCTGATGCCTGTTTCTTCTGTCTGTAATCAGGCCTCCTCTAAATAATGATTTTCTCTCTTCGTTGTTCTATCTGGCACAAGACACATTCTTGCCGTTAACTTATTACTTTATATTAGCTCTGCCTGCACTGTAGACATATCAAGTTCTCTGCTGTCCTAAGAGCGTCTTCTCTTTTCAAATGTGTCATCTAAAAAATATTGCTGATTCCTGTCCCTGTACTTAAGATGCACAAATCGTGTTGTTTTTTTTCCAGGTGCCTTCTTAAATGCTGGCAAAGATATTTATTATTTGTTAAATATAAAGATATTTATATTTATTATTTATTATTATTATTTATTAGTTTGTTCAGATCTTATTCACCTTACGAAAATGCTCTGGGAAAGCAGAGATACAAATACAAAAAGCAGGCTAGTTGGAGCAGTAGTCTTCCCTGTAATCAGGGGTGGTATTCACCAGTGGTGAAATCCAAATTTTTTTACTACCGGTTCTGTGGGCGTGGCTTGGTGGGCATGGTGTGGCTTGGTGGGCGTGGCAGGGGACGGATACTGCAAAATCTCCATTCCCTTCCCACTCCTGGGGGAAGGATATTGCAAAATCTCCATTCCCTCCCCACTCCTGGGGGAAGGATACTGCAAAATCCCCATTCCCTCCCCACTCCTGGGGGAAGGATATTGCAAAATCCCTATTCCCACCCCACTCTGGGGCCAGCCAGAGGTATTTGCCGGTTCTCCGAGCTACTCAAAATTTCCGCTGCTGGTTCTGTTCAAAGTTTCCGCTACCAGTTCTCCAGAACCTGCTGGATTTCACCCCTGGTATTCACTTACCTTCCCTACCGGTTCGCAAATGTGAGTGCACGCACATGGCCTTCTGTGCATGCGCTTTGCATGCACGCGCGGCTTACACACATGTGCATGGCTAAAAAAAGTGCCTAAATAGGATGGCGTAGAGCCAGGGCAGGTGGGCAGGCCCACCCACGATTTCTGCTACCGGTTCAGGCGAACTGGTCCGAACTGGCTGAATACTACCTCTGCCTGTAACAATTTCTAGGTGTAAGAGTTGGACATTAAGAACGTTTTTTATTTATTTATTTATTTATTATTAGATTTATATATCGCCCTACTCCCGAGGGACTCAGGGCGGTGAACAGCCAAGAGATAAAACATACAGAATTACAAAATTTAAAAACAGTATAAAACCTAATTAAATAAATTTGGCCCAGAACAGATTAAAACACCCCTAAAATTTTAGACAAATTTAAAATTTACAATTAAAAATTAAAAAGGGAGGTTAGGCCAGGCCAGCCTGTTGGAATAAAAAGGTCTTGAGGGCGTGGCGGAAGGTGCGTAAATCCAGGATCCTCTGGGGGGGGGAGCTCATTCCAGATAGCAGGTGCCCCCACAGAGAAGGCTCTTCCCCGGGGGCCACCAGTCGACACTGTTTGGTCGACGGCACCCTGAGGAGCCCTTCTCTATGAGAGCGTACTGGCCGGTGAGAGGCTACTGATGGCAGCAGGCAGTCCCGTAAATACCTGAGTCCTAAACCATGGAGCGCTCTAAAGGTGGTAACCAAAACCTTGAAGCGCACCCGGAAGACCACCAGGAGCCAGTGCAGCTCGCGCAGGAGAGGTGTTACATGGGAACGCCACGTCACTCCCATAACCACCCGCGCAGCCGCACTCTGCACCAGTTGGAGCCTCCAGGTGCTCCTCAAGGGGAGCCCCATGTAGAGAGCATTACAGTAGTCCAGGCGGGAAGTGACAAGGGCATGAGTGACCGTGCGTAAGGAGTCCCGATCCAGAAAGGGACGCAACTGGCGAATCAGCTGAACCTGATAAAAAGTCCTCCCGGCCACAGCCGTCAAATGCTCTTCTAAAGACAGCCGTGAATCCAGGAGGACAGAGTTGCGAGCCCTCTCCGTGGGGGCTAACGACTCACCCCCAATAGTCAGTGATGGCACCAGCTGACTATATCGGGACGCTGGAAACCACAGCCACTCAGTCTTGGATGGGTTGAGCCTGAGTCTGTTTCTCCCCATCCAGATCCGTACAGCCTCCAGGCACCGGGACATCACTTCAAAGGCATCGTTGGGGTGGTCCGGGTTGGAGATGTAGAGCTGAGTGTCATCAGCGTACTGATGGTACTTCACCCGAAAACCACAGATGATCTCACCCAGTGGCTTCACATAAAGGTTGAACAGAAGGGGCGAGAGGACCGACCCCTGTGGCACCCCACATATAAAGCGCCTTGGGGTCGACCTCTGCCCCCCTGCCAACACTGACTGCGACCGGTTGGAGAGAAAGGAGGAGAACCATTGCAACACAGTGCCCCCCACCCCTAACTCTTCCAACCGGTGCAGCATGATACCATGGTTGATGGTATCAAAAGCCGCTGAGAGATCTAATAGGACCAGGACAGAGGAGCAACCCCTGTCCCAAGCCCTCCAGAGATCATCAACCAATGCGACCAATACCATTTCCGTGCTGTACTCAGGCCTGAAGCCCGACTGGAATGGATCCAGATAACGGTGATGGAAGAAGAATTGACACCTTTGAACTATGGTGATGGTGTAAATTACTGCACATACATGGACAGCCAGAGTCACTAACAGAGAGGTTTAAAACCAGATAACATCATTAGAAACTAAGATCATAAGACTACTTCTGGTTGGCTCAGCGGCTAAGACGCTGAGCTTGTTGATCAGAAAGGTCACCGGTTCGAATCCCTAGTATAGGTTTCCTGTGTGAGCAAGCGGGGTTGGACCAGATGACCTCCAAGGTACCTCCCAACTCTGGTACCGTTACTTTGGCCATGTTATGTGTGCAAATTCATTGGAGAAGACAGTGACGCCAGGAATGGTTATTAGTGGAACAAGAAGAAGGGGGAAGCAAAGAACAGGCTGGCTTGGTAACATCAAATCTGATGCAAAGTTGAACATTCAACACCTAAAATGAGCTGTGATTGACAGGGTAGCATGGAGAGCACTTGCCTATAAAGTCACTAAGAGTTGGACTCAACTAAATGGTTAAAAGCAAACAATTTATTAAATAAATTTATATAACTCCCCACCCCCAATTCACACATAGGTGATTCCGGACAGCTTACAATTTTTTTAAAAAAATCCATTATATAATAAAAGCACATTTAAAAAAAAAATCCCTCACTATCTTCCCCCATGGCGGGAATAACACAATGACTCGATTGCTCCCGCTTGGTCTTCCAGGCCCACTGGCAAAACTACATTTTTAGGGCCTTTCAGAAAAACAGCAGGGTGAGGATGAAACGTACTGGGGGGTGGGGGGGTGGGGATAATGTTCTATAAGGAAGGGGTCATTACCGAGAAGACCCCTTTTTTGTGGCCCCACTAGCTAACAATCCCTAATCAATGGGACCTGTAACACGCTCTGCCTTCTCGTCCTGGTAGGCCAGGTAGATATAAAACATTGCATATTAACAATAATACGAGCATTAGCGATACATTTCTCAGTGCAGCAAAAACAAAAGTGGATTTTTCAAACCAAATGGTTTTGAATGAAAAAGCAGGTCATTTCAGGGATGAAATTCAGACTGGTTTGGCCGAACCAGTAGTGATGGCGGTGGGTGGTTTAGAGAACCGGTAGCGATGGCAGCTCGAGGCTCCGCCCACCTGCCCAGTCATTATTTCCTGGTTTTAACCAGGAAGTAACCTGTTTTTTACCCTCTGCACATGGCATATGCACTTCCGAACCAGTAGGGAAGGTAAGTAGATTTCACGCCTGGGTCATTTCATATATGTTTGCTAGCAAGATTTTGGAATCCTTGTGGAATTTTGATTCTTGGAACTTGTGCCATTTAATTTAACTTACTTTAATTTTAATTTAATATCCACTTTCTCCAGAAATTGGGAGTGCAGATCCCAGGGCTGTAGATTAGACAGAGAAGACGAAACAACATTCTGGCAAGCTTTTTCTGTACTGTTACCAAGAAAGCAGGCCCAACAAAAATGCAGATTAATTTTTAAGTGAAATTAGCATTAAAAAGACCTTTCTTCCATGTTGGCTATGTCCTTGCTTAATTATTTTAACTGGGTTAAGAAAAAGATTCACAAAACGCTCTCTGTGTCTTTAAAAGGCATATTTTGAGTTTTGATTATTAGGCTGATGCTGCCTTGCCTAGAATTTGAGCATCATTGGCTTATTTGTAACCAGGATGTCAGATCCCCAATCATTTTAGAAGAAGAACCAATTTTGAAAATCAGATGAGCAAAATCTTTTGATCCTCATCTCTTTAGCTATTGTTGCTTTGCAAGGAGAAGGCCCCCAAGCAAGAGAAAACACACAAGTTAATCCGAGGGCTTTAAAAATACCTTTTCCGTCAGGCCTGTTTAATCTAGCATAGCTAGCTGCAATGACCTGATCCCAAAATAGCTGGCAGTGACTCTTCTCTCAGAGTATTTGCTGCTAAATAATGACAGATGGTGATTTAGCTTGGTTTGAAACTGAAACTCTGTAGTGCAGAACTTTAAAAAAAATTGGACGGAAGGGAGAATGAAGGTCTTCTTTCAAATTGGAGTTAATTATGTGCGCATGCACTAAAAATTCAGATAACAGCTACAAGATGGATAGACTCCATTACACCAGTGATGGGTACACTGTTAAGAACAGACCTGAAAAAACAGATGAGGGACAGATTGACATGGAGAAATCTAAATGGTCATTAAGAGTCAACATTGATTCAATTATTCCAGTTATCTACCATCATTCTTCATTTCTGGAAGTATGTCTCTAATTCCTTTTTCCCAATCAGTAGCATTTGAATTATTCATCTTAATTTACATTGTTATCAAAATTAATAATGTTAAAGTATTTATTTTCACATTTCCATCTGCTGAGGTTTATCACAGACAAGTTCTATTCATTCTTTTTTACAATAATAATCGCTTGCATGATTTCAGCATTGTTAATCTCTTTACAATTGACATTTTAAATATTCATCTTAATTTACATTGTTATCAAAATTAATAATGTTATCAAATTACTTATTTTCACATTTCTTTATCAGTTCATATGCAATGCTTTCACCTAAATAATATCACAGTATATCCTATAATTCTTCTCTCTTACCAATACAATAACAATTTAAATTCAAGACTCACAATCACTATTATTGTTATATTGTCTGCTTTCCCATTCCCATTGCAACATCCCAGTGGTCACCTGTTCAAAATTCAGACGCTTGGCAACTGGTTCACATTTATGATGGTTGCAAGATCTCGGGGTCACGTGATCCTCTTTTGCGAACCTTCTGACAAGCAAAGTCAATGGGGAAGCCAGATTCACTTAACAGCCGTGCTACTATCTTAACAATTGCAAATGATTCACTTAACAACAGTGGCAAAAAAAAAGTTGTAAAATGGGGCATTTAACTCATTTAACAATTGTTTTATGCTTAGCAGCATAAATTTTGGGCTCAATTGTGGTTGTAAGTCAAGGGCTATCTAATAATACATAATTTCACAGTCTGATGATGTCCCTCTATCGCAGAGGTCTTCAAACTTGGCAGCTTTAAGACTTGTGGACTTCAACTCCCAGAATTCTCCAGCCACTGGCTGGAGCCACTGGCTGGAGAATTCTGGGAGCTGAAGTCCACAAGTCTTAAAGCTGCCAAGTTTGAAGACCTCTGCTCTGTCGCTTGGAGAAACAGGAGCATTGACCAACGTCTGCAAAACCTGACTTTTTTTTAGGCCGGAGAAACTCCGTACTTCCTCCCATTTGCATGGGCTTCTCTACCGGTATTATTCTCTCATGAATAATATTTGAGAGTTTAACTGCATCCTTTCACTATGAAGATCAGTGTTTCTCAATCTTTTCCAACTTCCAGATGTGTATAATGTTGAGGAACACTGATGTAGATCAAGGAAGCTTAAAAACTGGACATCTGTTTTGGCTGTCATTTAACATAGGCCTCAGGAAAGAATTCTTAAAATGTAATGTCGGTTACTTAGCACGTAATTGGGGGGATTTTCACTTTTATGTTTAAAATAATTTTCTTGTAACATCTCTCTGGATTCAGAGTCACTTCTTGCTAGGACGTTATTTTACGAATTAAATGGAACTATCCCTTCCTTTGGTTACATTATGTAGGAAAATGTAATTATGCTCTCTATCTAGGGCTGCCCTTGAAGACTACTCGAAGGCTTCAGCTGGTGCAAAATGCGGCCGCGCGGGTTGTGATGGGAGCGTCCCGACACTCCCATGTTACACCCCTCCTGCGCGGCTTGCATTGGTTACCGGTTGCCCTTTGGGTAAGGTTCAAGGTGCTGGTTATCACCTATAAAGCCGTTCATGGCCTGGGCCCGGTGCATTCCCACAGACAGAGCCTCCTCAGGGTGCCGTCGGCCAGACAGTGTCGGCTGGCGACCCCAAGGGGGAGAGCTTTCTCTGTGGGCGCACCCACCCTCTGGAACCAACTTCCGTTGGAGCTCCGGATGGCCCCTGACCTTCGCTCGTTCTGCCGCGAGTTGAAGACCTGGTTGTTCCATAGCCTGGACTGATGGGGGGATTTTAATGAATTTTAAACTGTTTTAAACTGGGTTTTAACACTATATTGTTTTAATAGGAATTATGCATTTTACTGTTGTGAGCCGCCCTGAGACCTCGGAGATAGGGCAGCATATAAATTGCATAAAATAAAATAAAAAATAAATAAATAAAATAAATGCTGAAACTAGAAAACGAACATTCTCCCTTAAATTCTGTTTGAAGGAAAATGAAACCTTAACCCAGAGCACCATTTGGCCTTTGTATAGGTAATCCTCGACTTACAACCACAATTGAGCCCTACATTTCTGTTGCTAAGCGGGACACTTGTTAAGTGAATTTTGCCCCATTTTATGACCTTCCTTGCCACAGCTATTAAATGAATCACTGCAGTTTTTACGTTGTTAAAGTGAATCTGGCTTCCCTATTGACTTTGCTGGTCCAAAGGTCGCAAAAGTTGATCTCGTGACCCCGGGACACTGCAACTGACATAAATATGAATCAGTTGCCAAGCTTCTGAATTTTGATCATGTGACCAAAGGGATACTGCAACAGTCATAAGTGTGAAAAACAGTCATGTCATTTTTTTTCAGTGCCGTTGTAACTTTGAACAGCCGCTTAATGAACTGTCGTAAGTCGAGGACTGCCTGTATCATGGAATTTTTATTATTTTGTCTTTTGCACATGGTGTGCAAGCCTGGCTAGGCTACACTCCAGCAGAGTCATGCAGTTAATGATGGGGCTAGGTGGGAGGAAGGTGGGAAGTGAAAATGAGCGAGCTGATGTGACATGGGGATATGGAAAGACGGTTTTGTCAAGACGAGCGTCAGCAGTTGAGACGCTTGTTAAAAAGAAGTAGAATCTTCAAGAGGGAAGAGGAAGCTCTGAGTCATTTGTACAGATGTTGTCTCTCATAGTAAGGCAGTTGCCATGGAAAAGCCACAGGTGTAACATGAAAGGCAAATACAGTATGAAAAATGCAGTGAATGGAAGGAATTCAGCACTGGGGTTCATTTTATTGACCTCAGGAGGATGGAAGGCTGAGTCAACCTTGACCCAGTCAGGATAGAATGCCTTGCGGTCGGCAGAATTAGCCTGCAATACTGCACTGTAACCACTGTGCCACCATGGCAGATAGGTAGGTAGGTAGATATGGTAGATAGATACAGTAGATAGATAGATACGGTAAGTAGATGGATGGATGGATGGATGGATGGATAGGATAGATACGGTAGGTAGGTAGATACGATAGATACGGTAGATAGTAGATAGAAGATAGATAGGTAGGTAGGTAGGTAGATATAGTAGGTAGATAGGTAGGTAGATAGATAGATAGATAGATAGATAGATAGATAGATAGATAGATACGGTAGGTAGGTAGGTAGGTAGATGATAGATAGATAGATAGATAGATAGATAGATAGATAGAGATAGATATGGTAGGTAGGTAGGTAGGTAGATTAGATAGGTATGGTAGATAGATAGATAGATAGATAGATAGATAGATAGATAGATAGATAGATAGATAGATACAGTAGGTAGGTAGGTAGGTAGGTAGATAGATGATAGATAGATAGATAGATAGATAGATAGATAGATAGATGATAGAGATAGATAGATAGATACGGTAGGTAGGTAGATAGGTAGATTAGATAGGTACGGTAGATAGATAGATAGATAGATAGATAGATAGATAGATAGATAGATAGATAGATAGATAACAATAGCACTAGCTCTTTGACTTATATACCGCTTCACAGTGCTTTACAGCCCTCTCTAAATGGTTTACAGAGTCAGCCTCTGGCCCCAAACAATCTGGGTCTGCATTTTACCGACTTCGGAAGGAGGGAAGACTGAGTCAACCTGGAGTTGGCCAGCATCAAACTTCTGGGCAGTCAGCAGAATTAGCTTGCAATACCACATTCTAACCACTGGGCCACCAGGGCTCTTTCTATACCATTGCAAAAATGGTATAGAAATGGTATGAATGGATTGGGGACACCTTGGCTGCTATCCAGCTGCCAAGCTGGTTGGGCTAGAACGGGACAGAGCAGCCTTCAGTGGTGGAGCCTTGCACTTTATTATTATTGAGGAGTAATCAGAGGTTGCAGTAACATTCCTGAAGGGGGATGAGCTGGTTTCCCCCCCTCCCCGCCCAGGGCTGGGAAAGCATTGCTCTTTTTGTTTTCTCATTGTGATAAACCTGTTTTTTTCCTTCCTTTTCCTCTGTGGAAATAACAGTAAAATGTCATCTCTGTTTCTCAGCAGTTTTTTTTTTACCAGAAGGGAATGATGTGAGTTATGAGCAAGGCGTCCATGGGGCTACCCTGTGGACTCCCTGTTATTGTGGCTTGCTAAGCCCATCAGGTCATCTTCACATGAGTCACTGGGTTTTCCTCTGGGGAAATAAAAAACAGGCTTTGTGCTCTAGCGATGATGGGGTCTGTTGCACTTTCCTGATCAGTCTATTTTGGCCCTAGCTGGCAGCTAGCAAATTAACCCATACTACATAGCGACTTACATAGGTTTCCTTTCTTTCCCTGTCACCTTTTCTTTCTGCCTAAGAGACTTTCAGGCTGAAAACTAGGGTTATAAAAGCTTTGAACTCAAAATAAATAAATGTTGCCAATGCAAACTAGCAGAATGTATTGTCAACATCCAGCTCGATGTTGACTCCAAATAAATTCCAGGTTTGTTCCGTTACTGAAAATCTTACTGTTCATTGAACACGCTCCATGGTGATGTCGAAGGAAAACTAGCTCTGAGTTTCCCAAATACCAGTTCATAGAATTAAACAATACTTTCCCCAGCCAAACCCCCAGCCTCTCACATAGTCCATGTAAACACGTTCGCTTTGTTATGGGAACCGCCTGCTTCAACTCCACACCTCCTACAACGTCCTTGAAAAGGTTTCAGGCTTCCCCAGACTTCAGTGGAATCGTGGAGGTTTCCTTTCTCCATCTAACCCATTCTAAAGCAACACTTCCCCTTACTCTAATGGTAAGTTGAAAGAAAGAGGCACGTAGCTGCCAAAGTTTCATTCTTGACATGTATTTGGAAAACCTTGATGACAGATTTGCTGGTCAGAAGTCAACATGTGTATTTCAGGTGGTCCTCGACTTACAACCACAATAGAGCCCCAAATTTCTGTTGCTGAGCGAGACAATTATTAAAAAAAAAGTGAGTTTTGCCCCACTTTGCGACCCTTCTTGCCACAATTGTTAAGTGAATCACTGCAGTTGTTAAAGTTAGTAACACAATTGTTTGGTGAATCTGGCTTCCCCATTCACCAAACAATCTGGCTTCCCTCATCAGAAGATCACAAAAGGTGATCTCGTGACCCTGGGACACTACAATCATCAGAAATACATGCCAGCTGCCAAACATCTGAATTTTGATCATGTGACCTGGGGTGCTGCAACAATTGTAAGTGTGAAAAAAGGTGTCACTTTTTTTTCAATGCTGTTGCAAATTCACAAACGGTTGTAAGTCAAGGACTACCTGTATAATAAATTCACATTTTATCAAGGTCACAGAAATAATGTTCATCACAAACTGTGCTTTATTTTTTTTCCCTTGTGGAAAAAGGAATGGATGCTTAAGATTAAGTGTATTAATTTCATGATAAAGGAACATGCCTCTCAAGGTTCCAACTGACGAACCCAAGCAAAGCAGGCATGACAGAGACGATCCAATTTCCTATTTCCCACACAAACCCATATAGTGAAAGTATAGAATCTCCCTCCCCGTTTTAGGCCAGGTCACATTGTCCAATTGTGTTTCTTAATGTTGTTGTGAGAAAATCGTTTTGACTCTGGCAAACACCTGTTGAAGTGTCCTTGGTTCCCATGGCTGTTGTCTTGTTGCCGGAAGTGTACATTCCATTCTTCCTCTCCTTTCCACCTCAGGGTGTTGGCAACCTGAGAATTGAAAATGGCTGAAACAGCAAAAGCAAATTTCAAAGCTTGATAATGTCCTTCCGTCATGGTGCTGTAATCAAAACACATGGGATTGATCCTGTCCTTATCCTGATAAGGTTGATCAGGCAGTCAGAAGATCCTGGAGTGTCTTCCAAATGAACTTTATGGCTGCAGAGGGTTGGGAGGTCTAGCCTTTTAGTTTTATGGAGATGGAAAACCAGTTTTACCTCATGTTCCAAAAGTGCTTTTCGAAAGGGAACTGGACTTACTTTCTTTTTTTCTTTAAAAAAAAAAAACATGTCACTTCTCATCCAAGAAGCTTCTTTAGTTCTGGCTGAATGGTATGGGGCGTGGAAGGTTTTGTATTCCTTGCAGTCATCTCTTGATTAGCATTCTGAAGGTTGGTCTTTGGCTCTCTGAGATTCGTTGAGACCACTTGGGGGTTTATCCAGGGGTGGGCTTCAAAAATTTTAGCAAGAGGTTCTCTGCCTGGTTGCTGGGTGGGGGTGGCCATTTTGGGCGTGGCCTAGTCAGCCTCCTGCACCACAGCAGGGGGGTGGGGTTTTGCCCTCCCCAGGCTCCAGAGGCTTTTTTCAACCCTCCGGGAGGGCAAAAATGGCCTCCCCAGGCTCCGGAGACCCTCTGGAGGCCAGAAACGGGCCCGTTTCCGGCCTTCCTGAACTTCTGGTAGGCCCGTTTTTCACCCTCCCCAAGCCTCCGCATGTGCCCTGCACTTACCTGCATCCAAAACAGGCCATGTGGGGACTCCTGGGAGGGGCTGGGCGGGGCCAGCCAGGAGTGGGATATGGGGGTTCCCCGAAGTGCACAGAATCTTAGCTAGAGGTTCTCCCCAACCCTTGCGAACCCCCAGCAGCCCACCCCTGGGTTTATCTGTTCTGTACCCTTTGGGTCACCTGAATCAGAGTGCAAATGGGTAAGGAAGCTTTTTTGGGACTGCTGAAAGGACTATTGTAGACAGGAGATAGATGGTGTTATATTCCGCCCGCCCCCTCTGTTGAAAGGGGCTGTTCAACTTTAATATAGATGGCCTCTTTGACCCCTTTTTCAATGCAGTGGTCCTCTCTATCCAGAATGTGACTTCTGCTGTCTTCACAAGAGAGAGCTAATAACCCACCTTCAGAGAGGTAATGATCCGACCTTCAGAGTGTTAACAACTAGATTGACTGCTGAGGAATAGAAATCCTTCCATTCCCCACCAGAACCGGAGAAGCTTCTTAAATGAGAAGCGAAACGTCTTCAAAGAATAAGAAACCAAGAAAGTCTGGTTGCCTTTTGGAAAAAGCATCTTTGGGACAAACATGACTAGGATGGTTGAGACTCTCCATAGACAACATCATGTCATGTTTTTAACCCTTTTCTTCCTGACAGGGTAGCTCAGGATGGGAGATCAGAGGCAACGTTCGTTATCCACGTCCGGAGAATCACTATACCACGTTCTAGGACTGGACAAGAATGCCACCTCAGATGATATTAAGAAATCGTACAGGTCTGTATGTTATAATATCATATAATGTCTGTACCCTATAAAGAAAATATGTATAAAATGCCCTATAGGTGGCATTTGCCACCAGCAAGACTGGCTAAGATGTTTCCCAATACCTCATCAACGTGTTGGAAATGCAAACAACAAAGGGGAACATACTAACACATGTGGTGGATGTGCCCCAAAGCAAAACAGTATTGGAGTAAGTTTAAATTACAATTAGAAGAAATAACCAAACATCATATTGAGATGAAACCGGAAACATTTTTATTAGGAATACTCCCAGGGTCTTATGAAAAAAAAAATGCAATATTTAATCATCCATCATAGCAGCAAGAATAATATACGCACAGAATTGGAAAAACAATAACATACTGACCGAAGATCATTTGATTAGAAAAGTCTTGGAATGTGCAGAAATGGACAAATTTACAAAGGAGATACAAGAAAAAGAGGAAACAGAATATTAGACAGTGTGGGAGAAATGGTACGAATGGCTAGAGGAGAGAGATAAAAGGCAAGAAAAGATCAAATAAGGAAGATATAGGAGTAGAAATGTAACAACAAATAAGAGGAAACAGAAAAAATGTAGTTTGTAGAAATGAAATTGGGTACACTGTTATTTATATGTATATACCGTATTTTTTGAAGTATAAGACACACCAGAGTATAAGACGCACCTATCTTTTCTGGTGAGGAAAAGAAGAAAAAGAAACCTCCCTCTGCCTCTGCCTCTGCCTCTGAGCAATTTTGCCTCTTTCCAGCAAACAGCGAACAGCCTGCTTTACTTTCATTTTCGTTTTCAGCATAGCTTGATTAGCACAAGGGGGAAAAAAATCTGCTCCAGCAATTTACCTCTTTGCAGCAAGCAACAGAGCCCTGCACAAAACAGCTGAGAGCAAATCAACTGAGAGTCGGGAGGCGGATGGAATTAACTTGTGCTAATTAGGCTGTGCTGAAGCTGAAAGGAGCTGTTTTTTTCTTGCTGTTTGCTTGCAAGGAGGTAACTGCTGCGAGGCAGAGGCCAAAGTGGGGGGGGCAGTGGGTGGGCAGGGCTACATTTGGTGTATAAGACGCACCTAAATTTTCACCCCCTTTTAGGAGGGAAATAGGTGTGTCTTAAACTCCGAAAAATATGGTATGTAAATAAATTAATATTAGACTTGTATTTATAAAGGATACATTGAAATAAGGGAGAAAAAATGGACAAGTCAGAAATGTTTAACTGTTGCGAAATTGTTGGAAAGAAACTATTATTTAAAGATTCTTTTTTGTTTTTTGAAAAATGTTTAATAAGAATTAATTTTTTAAAAAAGAAATCATACAGATAAGGAGGCAGAACCTCATTCTGAAGGTAGCATGAATTTCAGATGCATTTTAAACATTTGCACGCTGAATCGAGTTTCAAACATCTCCAAGTGGCCCATAAGTATGTGGCATACAAACATTAGTTGATACAACCAGCACAGCTTGCGATTTTGGATCTCCGCATTTCTAGAATCCGAAACAGGTGGTCCTCAACTTAGAACCACGTTTTGGGACCAGAGCTTGTTTTGCTAAGTAAGGTGGTAGTTAGGTGAACGGCTGCAGTTAAGTAAATCACACGATTGTTAAGTGAGCCTGGCTTCTTCTCCTCTTGATTTTGCTTTGGTGGAAGCTGGCTGGGAAGCTTGCAAATGACCATCACAGGACTCTGGGATGCTGCAACCACATGCTGGTTGCCAAGCAACTGGATTTTTATCATGTGATTTTGGGGATGCTGTGATAGTCGTAACCAGGAGGATTGTTGCCGGTCCCTTTTTTTCAGTGCTGTTATAACTTCAGACAGTCACTCCATGAACGGTTGTAAGTTGAGGTCTATATATATGAGGTCAGCTGGTGTATGGACTAGTAAATGCACTCACCAGCTATTTCTATCAGAGAAAAGGTGACCGTTGGAATCCGCCCCCAACTTTCTTGAGTTGGGGAGTCAACAAAAATTTAATCAACTGTGATTGTTAAGGAATATGCACAGAATAACCCTTGAGTAGCAAGGGTGTGCACATAAGAAACGGCTGAGAGTGATTGTGACTAAGCACTGTCATTACACAGACACATTGAGTTATGATATTATTTTACTTTTAGGAAAAAGCAAAGCAAAGTCCAATAAAGATACACAGGTCATACACAGATAAAGATAGTTCATACACAGATAAAGATAGTTAAATTGTCAATCCAGGGATATTCCAAGAACAAAGTCTTCTTACCATTTGTTGTAGTCATATGCAATAAAACAGTTCTTTTTGGAATTGCAAACAGAAACAAGTACAGCAGTAAAACAATCAGTAAAACAGTAGAAAACAACAAGTAGCAATGATCAAGCAGTGATCATGCAGAGAGAACAGGCAGAGAGGAGCAGAGGTAGCAATAATAATGTAATAAGAAAAACAAGCCATGATTCAGGCTTCCTCTTAAGTACATTGGCTACAGAGCTAGCCAATCAGAATACAGTATGATGCAATACAGCATTACAGTCTTAAAGCTATACATTACATTTTGACTGCAAACATGCATTGATGGTTTATATATATTACCAACCCAACCAGTTAGGCAATAACCATTCCCTAACAGTGATCTTCCAAGGTTTTTTTTGCAACTGACGATATCACCTTAGTTAAATATGAGCTTTTGACGCCATAAAACAACTTGTTTGATTTCAGTATAAAGCAAAAATTAAGAACCCAGGAGCATAACCTCCAAGTGACAGGTGGAAAGCTCAAAAGTAATGTTAGCAAGTGTTACTTCTTAGAAAGAGTAATGGAAGCTTGGAACCAACTTCCAGCTGAGGTAGTGGGTCAATCTTCAGTAACTGTTTAAACATGCTTGTTTAAACATGTCAATCATCCGATAAGAATAAATAACCAAATAAATAAATAAATACTTCAAAGGACAGACTTGATGGACCTCTAGGTTTTTTTTTACCATTTTTAAATCTATGTTTAATGGGGATGTGGAACACTTGAAATCTGAAGAAAAGTGCTTTGGAGTAGTTGTGCCCCCAAAATAAGTGGCATGTTTTTTGTGGATTCACAGCTGTGATTGAAGTGAAGAAGGTATCAAGAGCCCTGGGTTTCAAAGATGCTGCCACACAGAGCAAAAATTAATTGCCAAATCAACTTGGGAGTTTCCCTCTTACTATTAGCTTAAACATACATGCAAAAACACGAATTAAAAAATAGAATCAAGCAGGTCCAAAACTTGGGACGTGTTGCTATTCTTTCTATGCCAGAATTTATCCTAATTACTTTAACCTTTTTTTCATTTCAGTCATCTAATTAGGGAATTGGGTCACCTTGTTCTTTGGCTGTTTCTAATCAGTGGGTGTTAGAAATCCTGCCAATGAATTGCAAAAAGAAAGTTGCAGTATTTCTCCTAAAAATGTATCAGGTATTTCCAAATCTGTCTGTAACTCAGGCTGATCAAGAATAATGCATTTTTTTAAAAAAAAACTGAATGGGAACCATCTACTTTTAGAGGATGCTGAGCTATTGGTGGTAAATGTTATTTTAAAGTTTTGATTTGAAGGGATGACAGTTTGTGATGGAGATTGGATCATTCCCCTGCACTTATGAGCCAGCTGTTTCATTACCCAACTAGGTAACATCATTCAGTGCTGGAAGGGGATGGGATCTGCAGAGAGGAGGAAGAGGATGAGGAGGACTGAGAGGTCCTTCTGTTCAAAATGCAGTTTAGGCAGAACTTAAGCTTTCTTATATTTCTTAATAAATCTATAATTGATTTCAGATACCAATGAATGGCATTCATTTATGGCTAGGATAAGCCTTTGCATCCAGTTTTTCTTTTTAATGGGAACATCCGCTATTTAATTACTTGCTATTCTTATAGCATTCTGCATATGCTCAGGAGCACATTCTCCAACAAGGGCTCCAACAGGAAAGGTGCTTTAAAGTGGGGAGCAGTGTTTGTGCCCCACCTGCTCACACCTCCAAAAAGAAGCTGCATTGGCAGAGTCGAATAAAAGTAAAACAATTTGGCTCTTCATGGTGTTGCTTTCTTGGAGAGTCAGGTACAGCTAATCCTCGACTTACAACCGTAATTGGGCCTGGAGTTATGGTGGTAAGTCATGGTGATCATTAAATGGGTCACCATGTGACTAGACCTGATTTGCTGGCATTTTTTACGCTGGTCATTAAGTAAGTCCATTTTACCCAATGGGTGGGTTTTTTTGTCAGAAACTGGAAATAAACACCAGCAAAACTGGCAAAAAAAATGACAGAAATTGCCATTACATGACTAGCGGAGGTGGCAAGCGGCCATAAAGGAAAGCCAGTTCCCAGCATCCCAAATGCGATTGCGTGACTGCAAGAAGGGGATGCAGCTATTGTAACTTCGAAATCGGGTCACAAATAGCTCCAGATTTCTAGCCTGATGCCTTCATCAATAGAAGTGGTTCTCACTTAGTGACTGAAGTTACAACAGACCAGGGGTGGGTTCTACTTACCTTTACTACCTGTTCGCAACGGGGCCGCACCCACACTTCTGCACATGTGCAGAAACTTCCTGATGACATCGGTGGGCGGAACCTCCTGCCGCTTTTACTACCGGTTCTATAGAACCGGTTCGAACCGGGGGCAACCCACCTCTACAACAGACAACCCCACCCCCACCCCCCCAAAAAAGCTAAATCTTCAGTATGAATAAGAATGGGAAGTCTGTATTTCACTCACACACGCCATTTTTGGGGTATAAATGATTGTGTGTTGCTTCATTTTTCTCTGAATTCCATCTGCTTGAAGAGTAACTCCCCAGTGATTTGTTCCAGCAGCTATGTTTAAAGTTTTGTCAAGCTTTTTCCCCTCCCCTAAATATTGTTTACTTCTTCCATAGGAAACTCGCATTAAAATATCACCCCGATAAGAACCCAGATAATCCAGAAGCCGCAGATAAATTTAAAGAGATTAACAACGCACACGCAATATTGACTGATGCTACAAAAAGAAATATTTATGATAAGTATGGCTCTTTGGGGCTGTATGTAGCAGAACAGTTTGGAGAAGAGAATGTGAATACCTATTTTGTGTTATCCAGCTGGTGGGCCAAGGTGAGTACTAAGTGGATTCTGTCCTGAAATTAATTAAATTAATTTTGTCTTAAAGCAAAATTTGCCTCATTCATTTTCAAGGATTGAAGTGCCTTTTTTCTAACGTGGAAAAAAGTGAATAAATACTTGGGCTTCCATCTAGCTACCACAGACCAGTTTCTTTGGCCTCTTTATCCTTTTCCCTCTCCCCCTCTATAAATTGAGTAGCTGCTGAGGCTTGTAAAAATGCTAACTGCAGCATGATTAAAGAAAATTTTAAATCATGTATGATTTGTGTGCCAGTTAATTTTCCTGGGAGGGGTCATAAAGATTTCCAAAGCAAGAAGCAACCTTGTCTTTTTTAAGGAGTTTAGAAAGGTCATAGAAGATCATATATTTCTAGACGCCTCCCCCCCCCCTCAGTCTAGGAAAGGAAAAGCAAATAATATAGAAGAGGACAGTGAATTGCCATTTAAAATTTTACAAGGATGTGCGTTAAAAACCTTCTTTTTAAAAGTCTGCCATTTTTAAGCCCTGTTTTCAAACATTCGTCGTAATCACGATCAGCTTTTCTAAAATGGATTCATTTTCATCTTTTGTGGCGAGGTACAAATTTGAGGCCAACAATGCATTTTTAATTTGAAGAATTTTTCATGAGCAATAGAATACAATTTTTTATTGGCCAAGTGTGATTGGACACACAAGGAATTTGTCTTGGTGCAGAAGATAAAAGAAAAGATACATTCGTGAAGAATCATAAGATACAACACTTAATGATAGTCATAGGGTACAAATAAGCAATCAGGAAACAATATCAATATAAATCATAAGGATACCAGCAACAAAGTGACAGTCATGCAGTCATAAGTGGAAGGAGATGAGTGGTGGGAACAATGAGAAGATTAATAGTGATGCAGAGTTAGTAAATGGTTTGACAGTGTTGAGGGAATTATTTGTTTAGCAGAGTGATGGCATTCGGGAAAAAACTCTCCTTGTGTCTAGTTGTTCTGATGTGCGTCGTATAGCGTCATTTTGAGGGTAGGAGTTGAAACAGTTTATGTCCAGGATGTGAGGGGTCTGTAATGATGATCATGATAATGGTAACCATGAGCAATATCTTTCTGATTACGTTAACGTCCCTTGGGACGATGCCGAAGATGCTTCAAATGGCCACAAACACTGGAAAACACTTGCTCTGCACCAGACTTAATGATGATGATGACGGTGAATATCTTTCCTATACAATTTCCTGAAAATTCTACATTGCTTTCGGAAGGCCTCCTTAAAGTTTGAAACACGTCTTAATTAAATCTAGTAAACAGAAAGGTTTGCTGGTGTTTTAGCTTAAGCATGTCATATGATGTCACCCATTTTAAGCCTACTGTAGGTTTGAAGGCACTGCTTTCCTGTTTTGGTGAATCAGCCATGCTGATCTATGAATTTTCAGCTTTTTCCTGGATTCTCTACCATGATAGAAGCATTTTAAACTCCAGCCATCCAAGAGCTTTGGTCATGCTGAGCCATTGCTACTCTCCTCTATAAAAGCAAGAGTTTTGTGCTAATGGATGCCATTTAGATGTATTAGATCAGATATATATTTTGGTAATATAATGACAGCCCGAATGCTGGAAAAGTTGGTCAGGAGGGCTAATGATAGGTTTAGAAATATTTCTAAAGGCATCTATGCTTTTCTTCATCCCCATCCATCGTGACACAGGGCAATGTTCACAAAGCAAGGATAAAATGTTACAATATTGGTAATGTATTAATGACGTTAATATAATAAGGGGGCTCACCCACAATGATTCAAACCCAAAGGCATGTTGGAATTATGACGGTCTTGAAAGACTTATGATATGGGTGACATGATGGCCCCAAATGGACATGGTTGGCAGGGGTATCCAACCTTAGCCACCCCTCAGACTGGTGGACTTCAACTCCCAGAATTCCTCAGCCAGCATTTGACATCCTTGCCAAGTCACTTACAATAAGGCCTCATCAAAGAAGCAAGAATCCCGCAGGCCTTGATAAGAATGAATGAAGATCACAAAATTCTGAAAACTCTGGTAGGAACCCCCCCCCCAGCCCCAGCCCTCTTTCATAAGCAAGTTCATTAAGATAATGAAGATAAGAGCCTTGATAGTACAGTGGTTTGGTGCACCCTGTCATTAACACAGCTGCCTGCAATTTCTGCTGGTTCGAATCTCTCCAAGGCTCAAGGTTGACTCAGCCTTCCATCCTTTCTAAGGTAGGTGAAATGAGGACCCAGTTTGTGGGGGCAATAAGCTGACTTTGTATAAAATATACAAAAGAATGAAGGCTATTGCTTAGCGCATTGTAAGCCGCCCTGAGTCTCTGGAGAAGGGCAGCATATAAATCAAATTAAAAAAAAAAAAAAAGATGATGTCTCTTTGAACATTTTTTTTTTAAATTTGATTTATATGCTGCCCTTCTCCGGAGACTCAGGGCGGCTTACAATGCATTAAGCAATAGCCTTCATACTTTGTATATTTTTATACAAAGTCAGCTTATTGCCCCCACAATCTGGGTCCTCATTTTACCTACCTTAGAAAGGATGGAAGGCTGAGTCAACCTTTTAATCTCTTTTTCCTAGAGGCCAAACACCTGTTTATGAGCTAGGCCAGTATGTATGTCTAGTATTCCTCTCGTTTCTTTCTCAGCTTGTTTACAAGTTCTTCTAGGCCAGGGATCTGCAACCTTAAACGCTCAAAGAGCCATTTGGACCCGTTTCCCGCAGAAAAGAAAACACCGGGAGCCACAAAACCCTTCCCGTGCCTGGCTATTTCTTGAGCAGCCACAAAACTAGCATATGTACTTGAATTAAATGTTCTGTTTTCTTCTGAAACTTTTCTTTTCTTGGATTTATCCATGGTTGGCCTACTGGAGGTTGAAAAGCTCAATAAATGGCGTGCCGGCGGGTGTCACACATTTGCAGTTGCGACGCATATTTTGAGTGACGGGGAGCCACAGCAGAGGGCTGAAAGAGCCACTTGCGGCTCCAGAGCTGCAGGTTGCTGACCCCTGTCCTAGGCCTAGGGCTATCATTGAAAAGGCCTGTGGTGGCCCATACTCCAGGAACAGTATCTCTTGAGGTCAGGGAGACCCTTAGCAGATCCTCCCTTGGTATTCAGTCTGGACAAGGCAGATCTAATATTTTAGCAAGGTGATTTCCCATCTATCCCAGTACTAAATTTTAAAGAGTCCTCTAGATCAGGGGTCTCCAACCTTGGCAACTTTAAGACTTGTGGACTTCAACTCCCAGAGTTCCTCAGCCAGCTTTGGGAGTTGAAGTCCACAAGTCTTAAAGTTGCCAAGGTTGGAGACCCCTGATCTAGATAATAACCAGCATTGGACCTGGCTCAGCAAGTTCAAGGTGGTTGTGATTCTACAGTGCCAGGTTTTCTCAACCTGCAACCTGGCCCACCATGTTTTGTAGATATTTACCCCTTCTGAGTTTCCTTCCAAGGATGCCCTGTGTAGAATTGGCTGATCAACTACTTGAATGCCTTTGGATCAGTGCCAAACACACAGGACTGGTTGCTGAACAGCTGTCATAAATCAGTCAGTAGAGTCAAGGTGGAAGATCACACCCAGTGAGCCGTCATCAACTTTCAAGACACGTATTCAGCAGTAGATCCACTGCTCAGAGTTCGACACTCCCAATTCTGGTCGCTCTTTTTCTCTGACTTGTCCTCCCCAGGCAAGCTTGCTTGCCCCATACGGATAATCTACGTTTCTTTTCTCCCCTATCCAGGCGCTGTTTGTCTTCTGTGGGCTCATAACCGGGTGCTACTGTTGCTGCTGTCTCTGCTGTTGCTGTAACTGTTGCTGTGGAAAGTGTAAACCGAAACCCCCTGAAGGAGATGAACCAGAATTTTATGTCTCTCCAGAAGACTTGGAGGCCCAAGTACAATCAGACGAGAGGGGTAAGTGTTGGATGCTCTAGTTAAACCACCAGGAACAGATCCAAACATCAGAAAAGGGGAAAGAGAGGACATGATGTGGCTTAAGATACAATATAGTTGAGAACCAGTGGGTGCAGTGCGGGTGTTGGCAACCAGAGCCGCATGCAGCTCTTTGGGCCCTCTGCTGGGGCTCCCTGTTGGGGGATCCCATCACTGGTTGGCCCCGCCTCTCTCCTTCCTCTCCCAGTCACTCCTCGCCTGAAAAGGTAAGGGCGACGGCGGCGGATGGAGACTTGTTCCATATTCCAGAGCAGGAGCAAAACAGCCCTGTACTTGCCTCTTCTTCCGGCCCTTGTTGGTGCTATGCACACCTCGGTCGCTCAGGGAGATACACAATTTTCTCTCCGCCCCGAGACACTGGGCCGGCCCAGTGGCGAATGCCGGCCCAGTGGCTAATGCCGCTGCTCTCACTGCCTTCATGACCTGCTTGCTGCTCTGCTCAGCGCATTGCGCAGCAGACTTAAATTTAGCGTGTTTCACAATGGAGGCGACAACGTCCCCTCCTCCTCCTGGAGCCCATTACGATGCGGAGCATTGGCTGCAGCCCGGCCAGGCCACTTTCTTGGGGTGGAGAGAAAGAGGGAGAGATGAGAGAGTGGGAGAGGGAGAGAGAAAAAGACAGTGAGAAAAGGAAATGAGAGGTAGACAGAGATGAGTGAGAGAGAGAAAGAGGGAGGGAGAAAGAAAGAGAGAGATGAGAGAGAGAGATGAAATGAGAAAGAGAGAGGTACCTGTTTCCCAGAGAAAACAAAATACCGGGAGCAACAAAATCTGGATAGGCGTGGTGGTGGGGGTCATGTGACTGGGTGGGAGTGAGTGACATCGAGTTGGCCACGTCCATACAGGTTTTGTGACTCCTGATGTTTTCTGTGGGAAAGAGGACCAAATGGCTCTTTGAGTGTTTAAGGTTGCAGACCCCTGGTGTAGTGGTTAAGGCATCAGGCTAGCTTCAAAACCAGCTGGGTGACTTTGGGTTAATCATTAGGAGACAGTGAGTTACAGTTCTGCTTTAGGCATGACAGCTGATTGGGTGATTTTGGGAATCACAAAGAGATAATTTCTAGTCTAGTTTTGGCATGAAAGCCTGCTGGGTGACTTTGGGCTAATCATTAGGAGACACTGAGTTCTAGTCCTGCCTTAGGCACGAAAGCTGGCTGGGTGACTTCAGGCCAATCTCCCTCTCTCTCAGCCCAACCCACCTCACAGGGCTGTTGTGGGGAAAATAGGAGGAAGAAGGTGTGTTGGATATGTTTGCCACCTTGAGTTATTTGTAAAAATAATAAATAAATATATAAACATATAGATAAAATAAAATTTATTTCGGATGACACCTTCACTCCTCTCTCTGCACATGCATCGCCATAGGTGTGTTGTAATATCCTCAAGGGAGAGATCTCAAATAATGATTTTTCTTACTACCTTTCTTACTGTCTCCCCCTCCCCTCTCCAAATTTAGATCCTCCATCAATGCAGCCACTCTCTGCATCCAGTCAAAGGACTAAAATTAACTATCTATCTACCCTTGTATTTTTATATTCATTTTGTTTTCAAAACTTGCAGCACAAAACTTTTCTTTTTAAGGTACTTAAGCAAATTACTTGCATGAATTATCGACAATTTTTTTTTACGTCCGTTGACTTGCTTAAGAGCTTTATAATTCATCAGACAGTAAGTCACTTAATATAAAAATTACAGCAAATTCATAAATTGAGCATTCAAGTAGATACAATTTTTTTAAAAAAAACGAAATAGGTGAAATCTGTAAAATGAATGTTCAAAATAGAATGTCATAGTAATTTGTTCTCACTAGCCTCATCCTTGTGGTCACATGATCAGAATTCCAGCACTTGGCAATCGGCATATATTTATGATATTTGTATCCTCCTGGGGTCATGTAATCCCCTTTTGTGACAAACAAAAGTCAATGGGGAAACCAGATTCACTTAACGACAGCAGTGGTTCACTTAACAACCGTCAAAAAGGGTCGTAAAATGGGGCAGAACTCAATAACTATCTTGCCCAGCAGTAGAACTTCTGGGCTCAATTGTGATCATAAATCAGGGACTACCTGTACCATCTGAGTAGCCAGATTTAGGTCGGGAATTTTTGGTAAATACTCAGTTCCACCAAGGATGACACTTTGCATATTCCACTAATGCTTAAATAAACTTTTAATAAAATATGTCAGTCAGGAAAGGTGCTGTTAACTCTGAAGCTGGCCTGACTGGGGCCATCTTAGAGGCCTCAGTGTCGCCACAGTGCTGCTGTGGGATAGAGAGGGAGGAATAGAGATAGTTGGAGTTTTGTAGCCAAAACAAAATAGTTCGTTTGTTTGTTTGTTTGTTTGTTTGTTTATTTATTTATTTTATTCGGCTTATATGCCGCCCTATCTCACAATGGACTCAGGGCGGCTCACAACAATAAAACACAAGCCACAATAAAAATAAAGACTAAAATTTAAAAAATTTAAAATTAACCCATTGAAACCCTTAAAACCCCGTCATCAGACCAGGTCAAGGGATTTGAAAAGCCAAGTTTTTAATTCCCGGCGGAAGGTGCGAAGGTCAGGCGCTAGTCGGAGCTCCAAGGGGAGTTGATTCCAGAGGGTGGGCGCCCCAGCCGAGAAGGCTCTACCCCTGGGGACCGCCAGCTGCCACTGTCTAGCCGATGGCACCCTGAGTAGGCCCTCTCTATGGGCGTGAACCGGGCGATGGGATGTTGTTGCTGGCTGTAGGTGGTCCGCCAAATATCCTGGTCCTAAGCCATGTAGGGCTTTATAGGTCAACACCAGCACCTTAAATCTCACCCGGAGGGCAACCGGTAGCCAATGCAACTGGTTGCATTTCCCCTGAGAACCAAGGACATTCCCACAGGCGGCTGAAGAGAGGAGGAGTGAAGTTTCTAAGCAACCGGACAGCATTTTGATTGGACCATGTGACTGGTTGTTTGAGAAAGAGGGGAAAACTTTTACTTCTAATTAGGTCAAACCGTGGGAACCTTTAGAATCGGTTTTCACCGGTCTGTGTCAATATGATATATCCAATAAACCTGTTCTTTGAGGAACCTACTTGCCTCGGAGTTCTCTTTTGTTATGGAACCCTAACAGGTGCTACCAGATCCTTCTTGATGTTCAACTTTCAAACAGGTACTGTCTGTTTTTCAGAGAACACCGAAGCCCCCATCATGATCCAGCCAGCCTCCGCCACAGAGACGACTCAGCTCACGGCAGATTCTCACCCCAGCTACCACACCGATGGATTTAACTAAGATAAGGAAGCACTTATTTAACCCGAACGGATAAGAATAAATAATTAAATGGCCAATCCAGCACTAGAATCATGGACATTAGGAATAGATTATGGGGAAGGGAAAGGTGTTCGCCGATGGTCAATTGGGCAGCTTCATAACCTGCTGACAAATATTTTGTAATCCCCTCGTCATCTTTTTTGTCACCTTCAGTGTCGTATCTCAATGAGACATGGAAGTACTGTAGCATGCCAAATCTGAACCTGTTTAGCTTTAGTCTTCTTCTTTTTTTTCACCCCTCCCCCCCCTTTCGTTGTTTTCCCCGTTCTGTTTTTTAAAAGGAAGAATAGCATGTGTCAAGTTTACATTATAAACGTTTTTTGTGTTGTAAATGTACTAAGGAGTTTTATCATGACGAGTGTGACGGTTACATTCTGCATTTTAAGCAGTCAAACCAGGAGGCTTTTTTTTTTTTCAAAGAGAACTTGAAAATTGATCAAATGGAGCCACAAAACTTCCATACAGTTGAGCTACCGATCCCTTCCTGCTCCACTGGAGAGCAGCAGAGATTTCCGATTGCCCACCTGCCCTTTGGTACCTGATTTTTTTTTTTTTGCCTCAATAACTGTATTTTGAAAACGGCTGATGTTGCAAGGAAGGGATTGGGGAGTGGGGGGTTTAAGGGGGAAAAAAATGCTGTTTTCTGGAAATGTTGTTTCCGTTTCTTCTTTCAAAGCCCTTTGAGGCTTCACAGGCATTTTGTCCAACCTTCTTTACTGTGTAGGAAGTTGTAATTCTGGAGGGCGATCACCTCTGCAAAGTTTTTTTTTGTAGTTTTCTTGTGTGGGAGAGGGCCAAAGTAGTGGGTTTTTTTTAAAACTACGAAACTAGAAATTACTTGAATCATCTCTTTAAATTAAAATGCACATTATTCTTTGTTTAAATTTTAAAATAATAAGCATTCCCCCAAACTATTTATAGTTAAACCGCTGGGGCTTTTTTGGGTACAAATGCATGTTTTCACTGCCCAATTGGAATGAAGTGTTAGTGATATCTGAGAGCAACTTTTAGATTTTTAAATATATATATATATTGATCTGACAATTGTTCTCAAATTACCGGGTACTCTTTTTAAAAATAATAATAATAATAAATCTTATCAAGTCCACTTTATAGACGATGTGTTCTAGGGATATATACGGTACTTAGGTTTATTTTTAATTTATATTTTAAAATAATCGCGGCCACCCGGCTCACAATTCCTTAAATCGGTACCATTATCTGGCAGGTGTTGGTGCAGCCCTCAACATTCACCAGCCAGCGGTGTTCACTTCCTGTTCTGGGAGCGTATGGCAGTGATGTCACACAAGCCTTGATGACATCAGTCCATTGATATAATCTGAGCCCATTGCTCACGACTTGGGTGATACCATCTTGATTTCTACACCCTGCCACTGATACGCGATATTGTGGCCATCAATAGTATCATGAGACTGATGTAAGGGACATAATTCACATCCTTTGCACCTCGACAGACTTAATGCATGCAATGTCACTCAGCTCCCCCCCGCCCCACTTCCCTTTCTCAATGTTCATGGCTGGGAATTTTGGGATTGTGGAGTCCCAACACAACTTGTGGGTCACCAGGTTGAGGAGTAGCGATCTAAGCAGGTCCCAATTCTGACAGCGATGGCTATTGTAGAATTGGCCGCCATTTCCCCCCGTTTCCAACCTGCAGGGCAGGAATCAGATTGAAACTGACTAGAACTGAGCAGGTGGGAGAATGAGTGGGACCTGAGATGGCCGGATCAACCTCGAATCCATGCCTGAATTTATCTGGTGGGTGGGTGGGCTGGTTTCTTTCTCTGCCTCAGTCCTTCCTTTGTAAAACAGGAGCGGGTCCGTCTCAAATGTCTAAACTTCATTATGCGGTACTTTACATATTTGAAGCAGTGTGTGGTAGAGTTGTGTGAGGTGTGTGCCTAAATGGCAATTTTTTAAAAAAGAAAACCCACTTGCTCCTCTATGTATCTCTGTAGAGTAGGGATATCCAACCTTTTAAGACCAGTGGACTTCAACTCCCAGAATTCCCCAGCCAGCCATGCTGGCTAGGGAATTCTGGGAGTTGAAGTCCACAGGTCTTAAAGTGCCCAAGGTTGGACACTTCTGGTTTGGAGAAATGTTCTGCAGATGTTCTGCTAGACCCAATTCCAGTTGGGCTCTTTCTATTGAACGTTTTCTCTGTGATGAGTGGGAGAATCCACCACAAATGGAAGTTGTGTATTCATCCAGGCAGCGGACATCTCAAAGTTTCCTCTGTCATCCAGTTTTGCGGTACAAGATACTAAGTTTGTTAATAAAAGCATCGGTCAGAACTTCTCCTATTTTTTCCCAGCTGCTTCTGCTTCGATCGCTTCCCCACCCTCTTTTTTTTGTCTCACAATCTCATTCCCACTTTGCATTCGGGGGGTGGGGGGGTGTCCACGAAATCCCGTGGCTGCTACACGTTTGAATGCTCCGCAGTGTGTATATTTGTGCATGTGTTTGAATCGTCGCGAAGTGAAAACGTTCACTCTAGGAAGCGCTTCGGGGACCTTCTTGCAGGTTCTCTATTTTAAGGTGGTCACTTTTTTTTTTTTTTTAAATGGGCAACAGTTTTATCTCACATAATACTTGAAATAGTCAGTCAATCTGTCTGGTTGTTGTTCCACTCTGTGTGTAACTCAGGGGTGTTCAACTTTGGCGACTTTAAGACCTGTGGACTTCAACTCCCCATTATGGCTGGCTGGGGAATTCTGGGAGTTGAAGTCCACAGGTCTTAAAGTCACCAAGGTCCCTTGGTGTAGATGAATTTTCCCTTCCCTTGCTTTTTACAACTTCTTTTTAAATGCTTCTCTGTGGTTCCCTCTCCCCCTTCTGGACCTAGATATAATGTTGATTCTTTTTTAAATAATTTGAAGGATGATGTGCAAACCCACCCCATTTCTTAAAATTGCCCAATTGGATAATGCCCTGCTAGCTCAGTTATCCTCTTGAGTTCACTCGCAAAAATTGGAGGTATCCCCTGTCAGTTTGCCAAAACGTGTGTGTCGTAGAGAGCAAATGCGTAATAACTCTAATTAATAATGCAGTTTATGAATTTATTCGTATATATGGATTTCCGAAGCCTCATCCGGTTTATCACATATCATCCCAAATAAAATAATCAAATGTATAAACCGTGACTGAAGTGTTGATAATCCGGTGTTAATCTCACTGTGTTCCTGTGGCTAAGGTTTATTCTTGATTTTTCTAAGGCAAAAATCTCTTGACTTGAGGCCGACAGAACAAAATTTGGACGTTAGATTGTAACATTTAGCCAACCCCCCCTCCCCAACCCCACTCATTCTCAGGCAGGAAATTTGATTATGATTTTAGTTTTGTCAGTTTTGTTCATTAGCATAGTTTTGCCCTACTGGTCTGTAATTCCGAATCACTGGGAACAAGCTGCTGTTATCTGTTAATTGGCTTGTAACATTGATATTGTTTTCATATATAATCCAGGCACATGCTCCTTTCCTAAATCTTTGTAGAATTTTAAGGGCATCCAGTGGGAGAAGGTATCAAAAAAGTCAAAATCGTGTCCTCGGTCTCGGAATCAAACCCTTGTCACTTTGGTACACAAGTTGTGCATTTGACACCGGCAGGGCTTCGATGGTAGGATCGTGACCATTTTGTCTTTTCCTATAAATGTCCTTCATGTTATTATTTAAGATGAATCAGAAAGAGTTTCAACAGGTGATGGGTTTTTCGACCAGTGTTTTTCAAACCTGGCCACTATAAGAAGGGCAGCTTTCAACTCGTAGAATTCCCCGGCCAGCATTCTGGCTGAGGAATTCTGGAAGTTAAAATCCAGACCTCTTAAAACAGCCAAATTTGGAAAACAATCCCCCCTCCATGTTTTAGATGTTACCATAGCCATTCTAGTAATTACATTACAAGTCTTATTCTGTTCTTTGTGTTCTCTTTATGCTACAGCTTTTCTGCAGGACCTTATCATGTTCTTGTAAACTTTTTTGATTCCTCTCTAACTCATTGTTTCCCAACCTTATCTATTTTAAGATGTGTGGACTTCAATTCCCAGAATATCCCAGCCAGCAGTGGGGTATTCTGGGAGTTAAAGTCCACACATCTTAAAATGGATAAGGTTGGGAAACACTGTTTTAATTCTATTCAGGAGGTACACAGATCTTAATGAGTCTGGATCTTGATCTCCAGTGTAAAATGAAAGCCAGATTTAGACATCCAATCAGTGCTGTCTTCCATTCAAGAGTCTTGATGTACTTTAATTTAAAGTTAGTCGAAGCCAAAGATTCCCTTTCCTGGTGTAGACAGGTTTCTAAAATCTTGTTAGTACATAGATTTTTTTTTCTCTTTAAATCAAGCCCAAATGTTAAAATCCCAAGAGATGGTTATCTGTGCCTTGAGCAGTGGAGATTTTAAAATTAGTTGACCTATCTTTTGCAGAGGTTCTGTGTTCAATTCAGCATGGTGCCTGGTTTCCCTGATTTTTCAGTAATGGATAAGATGCAAATTCAAGTTGAGTTTTTCCCCCCAGTAGCTTGACTTTGTTTTTAATTTACCAACTGTTGTGGGTTGCCACAATACCTTCAGCAGCTGTTTCTTCTGATTTTTCTAACTTTGTCAAAATCTTGGCAATAGATATTAATGTGTTGGTGGTAGGTATAAATAAGGCCCAAAATGTATTATTACACCCAGAATTAATTTTCCCTAGAGTTATGGCCAAGCTGTATTTCAGTCATCCATTTGGTGAAGCCTAGCACCCAGGGTCTTGCCCCTTCGAAAGCCAAAAGAAGCTACTGAGATCCAAGACGGGCCTAAATCCATAAATGTTTTTTTTAAAAAGTCCACTGATTTTGGTCTGTGAGATTTAATGCCAACGAATTTGAAGCCAGAACTTTGCCAGTACATAACATTTTCTTTTTCTCTGATTCAACTAAATATGATAGGTTTCCCACATTGTTTTCTGATTTGGCAGTCTTGCCAACACATATATTGCTGCTAAATTTTCTGGCCCTCTGCACTTAGCAAATTGCTCATGTATCTTAAACCTGAAAATTAATCCAGATCATATTCAGATCTTCCTTTGAGTAGCCAAATTTCTTTTGATTCCTCCCCCCCACCCCTCCTCCTCCCTTTTTATCTCCCTTCTCCTCCTCCTACCTTCATTTCATTCATTTTCTCCTTTTCTTTCTCTGTCTCCATTTTCCTTCCCCTCCTTCTCTTCCTCCTCCTCTTTCTTTCTCTCTTTCTCCCTTCTTTGTCTTCATCTTCTCCTTCTCCCCTTCTTCTACCTTCCCTTCCTTTTTTCCCCTATTCTATCTTTCACTGTCTCTGTCTCCTTTTCCTCCTTCCCGTTCCCCTTCCCTTCCCCCCCCCCCGCCCCCTTCTACATAAATTAGGAGCCTTTGCTTAAATGAATAAGAAGAATACCAGGCTTTTACTAGCAAGCTGAGGGACTTCATTAAAAACCTAAGTCGCGTACGTAACTCTTGAGTTTTATATTTGTAGATACCGTTATGTAAATATTCTCAAAGCAGTCATGTGTATACCTTGCCCTATCTTATACTTGCAGCAGCTATAATTTGTGGTGGTTTTAGTTTAGCATCCTTTGCTTTTAAGTCTTTGGATAATAAGAACCCTGACTCTGTACATGGAAAGACACCCTGTGGAATCGCCTAGCATGCTAGTTCAGCATTCCCCCAGTCCAACGCTCCCTTTGACAGAACCCAGGTCAAATCTGGAGCCTAATCCTGGCTCAACGCCCTGCCAATCATCTGCAAATACCCTTTTTCTACAGCTCATGCTCCAAGAAGGAATGAGAGGTTGTGATCTCAAGCATCCCTGAATTAGGATTCTTTTTTGGCTAAATAAAAGACTGGGCTTTCCAGAAGAATTCATGATGAAAGGGAGGCCCTCAGGGATGACCCAAGAAACAGCGAATTAGATGTACGGAGTATTGTTATTGTGATCCTTGTCTTTAAAGATTGCGTTCTGCTTTTTCATTCCTCCCACCATCCTCAACCACCATCCAAATGAAACCGGGAGGACTTCCTCCAGCCACCTGCGAAGGTCTCCTTTTCAAGTTCTCTGAAGGCCATAAAGCTACCAGATAGAGCAGACAAGGGTTGGTGGAAAGATTCTATGGTTTTGTTCACCCCACTAGGCCACCTTCATCTTGGCTGGATCCATAGGCCGTCTGTGTGGGAGAATGCTAAAATAGGCACATAGAAGTTTGATTCAGGGAAAAACCCTCAAGTGGAAAGTAGAGGTCTTCAAAGAACCTTGTACCCCTTTCCTTCCCTTGTCCGACCCCACATATTCTCCTCTGTCCCCAAAAAGCCACCATCAATCCCTTTATACCCTAAAAGGACTTTTTTTTTTTTTAATATTTTACTGGAGGCGATCAGCACAATCATTTTAACTGCACCGTGCAGATCTTTTGAACCATTTTTTAAAAAGATTATGTCTCTCTCTGGAAAGCTAAACCTGAAGCTCTGGTCAAGCAACGAGCCCTTCAGATGTTCCGTTTTTCTTGTTGGGTGTGGATGTCTCTGTGTGAATGTACGCCAGCTTCATCTCGATGAGCAGTTGTCCAGTCATCATCCCTTCCTCATATGCCTGCTCTTCTTAAGGTTTGTTGTTTTTGGGGTGGGGTGGGGGTGAATTTATTTCCCTACCGGTAGTAGTTTAGTTCTCAGTCAATTTTAGGGGGTCCTCATGTATTTAAGGAAGAGGTTTGGTGGACTAAGGTACGGATCTCCAACCTTGAAGACTTGTGGACTTCAACTCCCAGAATTCCTCAGCCAGCAATGCTGGCTGAGGAATTCTGGGAGTTGAAATCCACAAGTCTTCAAGTGGCCAAAATTGGAGATTCCTGGACTAAGGGGTAGTTGGCCAGTATATCTGTTTTACCGTGTCGGTTGGGTTGAGTAACGTTCCAAAAACAAGACTCTGAAACACCAACAGATGGTGGGTGCACATCATTCACTTAATGACGATTTTTAGATTTTACTGTGACCTCTTCTTGAAATCCATTTTTTTTTTTGCACTTGTATTTGCGGGGTGGGAGAAGTGGGAGGGGGAAATCCCAACATGTTAAAAAGTAAAAATAATAAAAAATAAATAAAAACAAAAAGTTAATTATTAAAAAGAAAAAAGAAAAAAACAATCAAAGTATAGATGCATTTGAAAAGCAATTATATAAATATATATATATACATAGAATATATATATATATATATATTTTGTTATGTTTATTTAAAGGATCGTCCTTTAAATTGTATGTAAGTAGCTGTGGCTTTACGCACTTTGTGGATTGTTAACACTCGCAGGTCCTGAGCTCCTGTACATACCTCCAGTTCCAGAAGGAATTCTATTATGTTTTAGCATGGTAATTTATGTATTGTATGTCTGAGTAGGAACTTAAAAGTGACAAATAAATAAATAAAGATTGCTAAATTACCAGAAACCAAGATTGTAAAATAAATGTTTTCATGGCAAAAAAAAAACAAACCACCAATCCTTGGCTTGATTTGCATTTTTTCTTTCTTTCTTCTGTGCCGTTTTCTAGCCAAAATGGATTTTAATTGAAGAGAAAATTCATATAAGTGGTAACTGGATTCATTGTATAGATAGTCCTCAACTTACAACCATTTGTTTAGTGACCATTCGAAGTGACAACAGCACTGGAAAAAAGGTGACTTATGACCAGTTCTCACATTTACGACCATTGTGGTAATCTGATCAATATTTATGACCATTGCAGTGTCCCTGGGGTCATGTAAATTCCCCTTTTACGACCTTCTGACAAGCAAAGTCGATGAGGAGGCCAGATTCACTTAACAACCGTGTTACTGACTTAACAAGTGCTGTGATTCACTTAGCAACTATAGCAAGAAAGGTCATAAAACGGGGCATAATTCACTCAACAACTGCCTTAGCAAAAGAAATGTTGGACTCAATTGTGGTTGTAAGTCGAGGACTACCAGACTTACTGAGGCTGAAGAATTCTGGGAGTTGAAGTCCATTCACAACTTAAAAGTTGCCGAGGCTGAAAAACACAAAACGCCAGTCAAGCTTGAGTTAAAATGAAACAGCGGGGATTTAATTAAAGAGAAAAGAGACAAACTATAGGAAAGAGAAAGATTCTGCTTCACATTGCTCCTTCCTTCCATCCTTGGGGATGAAAGTGGAATTAACTTAAATTTCTCTCCAAAAGAAAGCCAAAAAGCAGCCACTCCAAATTCCTTGCTCCCCTGTCTCAATTGCAAATTTCAACCTTGGATTTGGAGCCGTGATGGCGCAATGGTTAAAATGCAGTATTCTAACTGCCCACTGCCAGGAGTTCGATCCTGACCGGCTCAAGGTTGACTCAGCCTTCCATCCTTCTGAGGTTGGTAAAATGAGGACCCAAATTGTTGGGGGCAAGAGGCTGGCTCTAAACCACTTAAAGAAGGCTGTAAAAGCCCTATGAAGTTGTATATACCGTCTTTTTCGGACTATAAGATGCACCTTTTCCCCTCCTAAAAGGGTGAAAATTTAGGTGCATCTTATACACCGAATATAGCCCCGCCCACCCACTGGCCTCCACCCTTGGGCCTCTGCCTCGTAGCAGTTACCTCCTTGCAAACAAACAGCAAGAAAAAACAGCTTTCAGCTTCAGCACTGCCTAATTAGCACAAGTTGATTGGATCGGCCTTCTGACTCTCAGCTGTTTTGCGCAGGGCTCTGCTGCTTGTTGCAAGAGGTAAATTGCTGGAGCAGATTTTTTTTCCCCTTATGCTAATCAAGCTATGCTGAAAACGAAAATGAAAGTAAAGCAGGCTGTTTGCTGTTTGCTGCAAGGAGGCAAAATTGCGCACAGGCAGAGGCAGATTTCTTTTTCTTCTTTTCCTCACCAAAAAAGTAGGTGCATCTTATACTCCGAAAAATACGGTAAGTCTAAGTGCTATTGCTATTGCGTGGATTAAGAAATCTAACTGGAATGGCATTGGGTGGGAGGTGACCCAGGTCTGCTGGAAAACAACTGGACCATTGCAATGCACTTTACATGGGGCTACCCTCAAAAACTTTCTGGAAGCTTCAGCTGGTACAAAATGCAACCCCACAGGCAATCCTGGCACCCCAAAGATGTAACACCTCTGCTGTGCAAGCTGCATTGGCTGCAGGTCTATTTCCAGCTTCCATTCAAGGTGTTGGTTGTGACTTTTAAAGCCCTACATGGCTTAGGGCCAGGTGACCTACACAATCATCTTCACCCCCATCACATCAGCCCCGTCCACCCAAGTCAGACAGGAAAGAATGTTGCAGACCCCTTTAGCGCCAGATGGGAACCAATCAAGGAGAGAAGCAACCTAGAACTAAGGAGAAATTTCCTAACAGTTAAATGGGGGCAAAACTCACCAGAGGTTGGGCTGCTGTGGGTTCGGGAGAACCTCTAGCTAAGAATCTCTGCAGATCGGAGAGGCCCCACGCAGCCTGTTTTGGATGCAGATAAGTGCAGGGCGTGCACAGAGGCTCGGGGAGGGCGAAAAACGGGCCTACCGGGAAGTTCGGAAAGGCCGGAAACAGGCCCATTTCTGGCCTCCAGAGGGTCTCCGAAGTCTGGGGAGGCTGTTTTTTGCCCTCCCGGAGGCTCAAGAAAAGCCTCTGGAGCCCGGGGAGGCCAAAAACAGCTCCCCCCCCCCCGCCATGGTGCAGGAGGCTGACTAAGCCACACCCATCCCGCAAACGGACAGAGGACCCCCTGCTAAAATTTTTGAAGCCCACCCCTGAAATTCACTTAACAAATCTCTCGCTTAGCAACATAAATGTTGGGCTCAATTGTGCCGTAATTCGAGGACCACCTGTAATCTGATTTAAAAAAGAACCAGATTGCATCCATGTACCAGAAAAAGTTTCTTAGAACACAGAATAACAGAGCTGGGAGGGACCTTGGAGGTCTTCTAGTCCAAACTACTGCTGAAGGAAGAGACCCTATGCCAGGGGTGTCAAACACGAGGCCCACGGGCCGGATCCAGCCCGCTATGTGGTCGGATCCGGCCCTTGGGGCCATCCTGGAAAATGTAAGGATCTGGCCAACGTCGCTTCGGCCCAGTCTACCCAATGCAAAAAGGAAACATCGGGCCAGCGTGGCTTCGGCCCGGTCTATCCAGTGCGAAGAGAAAACATGCCAGCAGTTTGGGCAATGGCGTCAAGCTGGCCACGTCTACCCAGTTGGCCACGCCCAGTGGGTGGCATCAAGCTGGCCACACCCACCCAGTTGACCATACACCCCAGCCCCTCCCCCTCCCTCAGATCAACCACAGTCCTGATGCGGCCCACAATGAAATTGACTTTTGACACCTAGACAAAATGGCGGTCCAGTCTCTTCTTAAAAACCTCCAGTGATGGGAGCACCCATAACTTCTGAAGGTCACTTTTGTTCCACTGGTTAATTGTTCTGTTAGGAAGTTTCTTCTTAATTCCAGGTTGCTTCTCTCCTTGGTGAGTTTCCACCCATTGCTTCTTGTTCTACCCTCAGGTGCTTTGGAGAATAGCTTGACTCCCTCTTCTTTGGGGCAGCCCCTGAGAAATTGGAACACTGCTATCATGTCACCCCTAATCCTAGTCCTTTCTGGCTTTCCTTCCAAAATTTTAATCCTGGCTTCCACCTTTGAAACACCAACTTTTGCCTCTGAGCTGAAATGGCCCTTTAAGACCAGGTCGAAACATAAACCACTGGTGGGGCGCATGAGACACACGACAGTTATATTTCTGGAGCCTTCCAAGTAACATGTGGCAGATCCCTGGGGAACCCCAAGCCGTCAGGTGCTTCTGGGCTTCTCCAGCTTTTTTTCCCACCGCCGTGTCCTACCAGGACACACACAAGGAGCTGCGAACCTCCACGAACGGCTGCCTCGAACCCTGGTCATGTCGAAGCACATGGAGTACACCTCCTGCCCAAGAGACTGTCCCACCATGGACAATTTGGAGAGGCAACTCATCTGTCCCATTTGCTTGGAGATGTTCACCAAACCTGTGGTCATTCTTCCATGTCAGCACAACCTCTGCCGGAAATGTGCCAATGACATTTTTCAGGTTAGTTGTGGGGTGGTGGGGGCAACCTTTCGAAGCAGGTTAAATGGAAATGTTTCTCAACGTGGCGCCGTTGACTCTCAGAATTGGAGAGCAGAGTTGGGTCAACGCCCTTTGGGGCGTTGGGAAGATGCCTTCAGAGGTTTCAAGGATCACTGCGGATGGGAGAATCGGGTGGTTGGGATTGTATTCTATGTGTTTGTGGGCGACGAGAATATTCTGTTCTTTAGAGGATAGGTACAGTTAAAAAAAAAACCCACAATATTAAGTCTACTTTAGACTTTGAATTTTATGTATTTCTTCCTCAAAAAAGCAGGAAACAGAAATTCTTCAGATTAGGAAAGGAGAAAAAGCCAGCATTGCTGGCTGAGGTATTCTGGGAGTTGAAGTCCACCCATCTTAAAATGGCTAAAATTCGGAAGTGATACTTCCGAATGAGAAGGATGCCTTCTGAAATTAAATTACACTGATGTTGGAAAGGGGCACGATTGTGTTTTTTGCATTAAGACGTGGCAACCTGAAGGTGATGGACAGGTGAAGTCCACGCCCCTTCAAAGGTCCAAGGTTAAGAAACAGCCAACCCCAAGGAGCAAAGTCAATTTATTTGTCATATTTGATGCTTTAAGAAAATCTATTATACATTTCCATATTTCTTGGAGCAGAGACATCCTCATTTGTGGTCAAAAAATATCCAAGATGGCAGCCACACCCTTCCTACTCAAGCCCCACCCCTTTACTGTTTACTGTAGGTTTACTGTTTAAGGCACCAGACTAGAAAGCCGGAGATCTAGACCTACTTTAAACATGAAAGCCAGCAGGGTGACTTGGCTCTCTCTCTCCCTCCCTCCCTCCCCCTCCCTCCCCCTCTCTCCCCCTCTCCCTCCCCCTCCCTCTCTGTCGCTCTCTCTCTCTGTCTCTCTCACCGTCCCTCTCCCTTTCTCTCCCTCTCCCTCCCTCTCTGTCTCTCTCTCTGTCTCCCCACCCTCCCTCTCCCTTTCTCCCCCCTCTCCCTCCCTCCCGCCCTCCCCTCATCTCCCTCCCCTCTCTCCCCCTCTCCCTCTCCCTCTCTGTCTCCCTCCCACTCTCTGTCTCTCCCTCTGTCTCTCCCTCCCTCTCCCATCCTCCCCCTCTCTCCTTCTCTGTCTCTTCCTCCATCTCTCCCTCCCCTCTCCCCCTCTCCCTCTCCCTCCCACTCCCTCCCACTCCCTCCCTCTTCCTACCCCTCTCCCCCTCCCCTCCCTCCCCCTCCCTCCCTCCCTCTCCCCCTTTCTCTCTGTCTCTCCCTCCCTCTCTCCCTCTTTCTCTCTCCCTCTCCCTCCCTCTCCCCACTCTCTCTCAGCCCAGCCCATCTCAAAGGATTTCTTTATGAGAATTTATATAGCTGCCCACTTAATCTCAGTAACTGTGAGCTGCTTACCTAACAACAACAACCACCAACCCAAGATACAAGCGGTTAAAATAATAACAGCCCACACCCACACCCCTGTTTTGGATATGTTTGCCAAAGTTATATATAAAAACACTAAAGCCAGGAGGATACAAATAAATAAACATCTGACTGAGACCTGTCGCAAGTTTAGCCTTTTTGTGTGGGGGCAATATAGACCATCGAGAGTTCTTCCCACACATTCGTGGTGGCCCCAAAGTCACAATGACTGAAGGACGATGAATGCTTTGGCTTTCTGGCCCTTTGTTTCCCCTTGGGGATTACCGGACACCTGCCTTTGCGCTATTATTGGATATCGTGGCTTGGCTCCGGTCGGTCTTGGGCATTTGGATTCCTTGCCAAAATAATATGCTCTTTTGCTGGAGCTGATCTACTTAGGCCCCCCTCCTAAACTCCCGAGGGCCGAGCATTGAACCACTGACCTTTGTGAAGTCTGGGCTGCAAAGAAGAGGGGCGTATCTCAAATTCTGGAACCGTTGGCGGTGCTCCCCAAGGTGCCCCGATTTTGAAATGTGAGACGGGGGGGGGGGGAATACAAGGCAGGTTGGAGAAAGCATTCTAACATGGTAAGCTACTGAGTCGGAAGATCGTTTAAAAGCAGTTTATTAGGGTATCCTGATAAAGTGGGGGCTCTCTATGGAAAAAGGAGAGAGAGAGCCCTGAGGCCCCCCCCACTTTTTCCCCCCCACTCCTTTTTATAGTTAACACAACAAAGAAAAGGCAAGAGGAAAGTTGATTGGACAGGATAAAACCCGGAAATTTTTTAAGAAGAGATTGGACAACCATCGGTCTGAAATGGGATGGCTAACCTTTTTTGCCGTCACCGGCCAAAAGTGGGGGGAGCCGAGGGGGCGCGCGTGCGCGTGCCCACACTCATAATTCAATGCCCCCTGCCCCCCCCATGCATGCATGCACGACCCCCCCCCCATGCCCCATTTTGGGCCTAGTAGTCCTCCCTGAAGCCTCCGGACCCCGGAAAGGACCAGTTTCCCGACTTCCGGTGGGCCTGGCAGACCCGTTTTTTTGCCCTCCAGAAGCTTTCCTGGAGCCTGGGGAGGGCAAAAATGGCCTCCCCACCCCAGCAGGCTCTCCAGAGGCCAGAAATGGCCCATTTCCTGACTTCCGGTGGTCTTGCAGTAATTGCAGGCAGTTGATGTTAATAACAGTGCTTTAGTCTGCTGCGCCACCAGGACTCTTCCCTTCCTCTCCTCCTCCTCCTTCCTTTCTCCTTCCCCTTCCTCCCTCTTCCTCTCTCTCTCCTCCTCCTTCTCCTCTCTCTTTCTCTCCCCCTCTCCTCCTTCTCCTCCTTCCTTTCTCCTTCCCCTTCCTCCCTCTCCCTCTCCTCTCCTCCTCCTTCTTTGTCTCTCCCTCTCCTTCTCCCCTCTCTCTCCCCTTCTCCTCCTCCTTCCCCTCCTTCCCCTTCCTCCCTTTCCTTCTCCTTCTCCTTCTCCTTCCTCTCTCCCTCTCCCTCCCTCCCTCTCCTCCTTCTCCTCTTTCCTTTCTCCTTCCCCTTCCTCCCTCTCCCTCTCCTCCTCCTTCTCCTCTCTCTCTCTCCCCCTCTCCTCCTTCTCCTCCTTCTTTTCTCCTTCCCCTTCCTCCCTCCCTCTCCTCTCCTCCTCCCTCTTTGTCTCTCCCTCTCCTTCTCCCGTCTCTCTCCCCTTCTTCTCCTCCTTCCCCTTCCTCCCTTTCCTTCTCCTTCTCCTTCCTCTCCCTCCCTCCCTCTCCTCCTCCTCCTTCCTTTCTCCTTCCCCTTCCTCCCGCTCCCCCTCCTCCTCCTTTTTTGTCTCTCCTTCTCCCCTTCTCCTCCTTGCCCCTCCCTCCCTCTCCTCTCCTCCTCCTTCCCCCTGTCCCCCTCCCAATATGCAGCTTTAACCAACTGAATATTTTGATGGTTTCAACTGCCCTTGAATGCTCCATGGAGAACTCCACAACAAAGCTGCATCCAACCGGTCCTCTCCCTTAACCTATCGGTGTATTGATCATCCTGGTCTCTTGCACCCCACAGTCTCGAGGGACAACCCTGGGCTCTGCAGGGAGATTCCGCTGCCCTTCGTGCCGCCACGAAGTTGTCCTGGACAGACACGGCATTTATGGCTTGCAACGGAATCTGCTGGTGGAGAACATCATTGATATCTACAAACAAGCGTCAGCAAAGGGACCAGAAAGGTGGGCTGATGGCTCAGCTATTCCTGGGGCCTTTCATGTCACATTTATTTATTTATTTATTGGTTCGATTTATATGCCGCCCTTCTCCGGAGACTCAGGGCGGCTTAAAATACGTTAAGCAATAGCCTTCATACTTTTGTATATACCTGCTTAGGAGGGCTTTCGGGGCCCCCCCCTAAGCGGTGTTCTTTTTTATACAAAGTCAGCTTATTGCCCCCACAATCTGGGTGTCAGCGTCCCAGCACTGACATATATAAAGAGGGGAGAAGCTTGAACTTTTGCCTACTAAATCCCTCTGAAGATTCTGTCTCCTCGGAGATGGGAGAGGAGGGAGACATTCCTGTGATCTGACGAAGTAGAGATCAGGAAAGTGATTTGGAAGATAGCCAATGAGAAGCAGAGAATTGGGGATCGGAAAGGGAGGGATTGGGGGGCAAAGGTCAGTACTGACCGCGAAAGAGCCAGGATCAGATTGCTGTGCTCAAATAAAGAGAAAATTTCCTTAAAGATCGGCAGTCTGGAAATTCATTTATTTTGAGATAGCATCGAAACCTGACACCGGGTCCTCATTTTACCTACCTCGGAAGGATGGAAGGCTGAGTCAACCTTGAGCCTGGTGAGAATTGAACTCGCAGTAATTGCAGGCAGCTGGTGTTTCTTAACAGCACTTTAGTCTGCTGTGCCACCAAGGCCCTTTCCCAAATGTGGGCAGAATTCATTGATTTGTTGGCCACCCGTCTCACCACGAGGTCATTCCAGCTGGCTAGATGTAGGAAGTTAGCACCCACCCCTCTCCTAGGAAAATGAGATATTTTAGGAAATATTAAAAGGGCAGAATATTTCTCCTAAAAGGGAGGCAGAAACTCAGCCCCCCCCCCCAACACACTTTTGTCAATGGGCCATTAAGGCCTGGGCCAGTCTATTCTACATAGAATAGAATAGAATAGAATAGAATAGAATAGAATAGAATAGAATAGAATAGAATAGAACAGAACAGATTGAGAGGAATGGAATGGAATGGAATGGAATGGAATAGAATAGAATAGAATAGAATAGAATAGAATAGAATAGAATAGAATAGAATAGAATAGAATAGAAGAATAGAATAGAATGAGAGAAGTGGAATGGAATGGAATGGAATGGAATAGAATAGAATAGAATAGAATAGAATAGAATAGAATAGAATAGAATAGAATAGAATAGAATAGAAGAATAGAATAGAATAGAATAGAATAGAATAGAATAGAATAGAATAGAATAGAATAGAATAGAATAGAATAGAATTTTTTATTGGCCAAGGAAGATTGGACACACAAGGAATTTGTCTTGGTGCATAACAAAGATCTACCTCCTTCAGGCAGAGCATTAATAGGAACTGCCCAGAAGCTCTTTCATTACATCATCACCCAGCAAGAGTCAACCAAGCCTGGGACTGAAAAACACAACCTACAAAGTTGCCCCTGCATGGCCCCATGGGAGTCTGACAACCAATCAGAATACAAGCTCAAATTCAAAAGCCCAGAGAGGGTATAAAACTCAGACACTCTCAGCATCTCTTCCCTTTTTTTTTTTTCCGCCCAAGATCTTCAAAGCATGTGATCCTGTCCACCATTAAAACCATCTTTTCAAGAAGTCACCATGTTTTCCAGTGTCTTTCTCCCCACTTGGAACTGAACCCAGATGGACATTTCTTCCAACATAGATCTGGGGAGACTCTAAAAGTGGGTAGCGGATTTGACCCAATACAGAATTAAAGGGGATTTGGGAACCTTGGGGAGATCTATCCTTCCTCCCATCGTATATTTTTTCCCCTGATATTTTTCTTTCTTCTCTAACAGACCTCTGTTGAAAACCGAACACCCAACTTGCGAAGAGCACGAGGAAGAAAGGATCAACATTTATTGTGTGACGTGCGCTGTTCCCACATGCTCCCTGTGCAAGGTTTTCGGGGAGCACAAGGAATGCGAAGTAGCTCCACTCTCAGACATCTGCACAAAGCGGAAGGTGTGGGCCAGGCTACAGATGATAAGATAAGGAGAGGAGAGAAGAGGAGGTGGAGGAGGAAGAGGGAAAGGAGAGAGGAGACGAGGAGGAGGTGAAGGAAGAGGAAGAGGGAGAGGAGAGGAGTGGAGAAGGAGGGAGAGGAGGAAGAGGGAGAGGAGACGAGGTGGAGGAGAAAGAGGGAGAGGAGGAGGAGGAAGAGGGAAATGAGAGGAGAGGAGAGGAGGAGGAGGTGAAGGAGGAGGAAGAGGGAGAGGAAAGGAGGAGGAGGTGGAGGAGAAAGAGGGAGAGGAGGAGGAGAAGGAAGAGGGAGAGGAGAGGGGGAGGAGATGGAGGAGGAAGAGGGAAAGGAGAGAAGTGGAGAAGGAGGTGGAGGAGAAAGAGGGAGAGGAGGAGGAGAAGGAAGAGGGAAAGGAGAGGAGTGGAGAGAGATGGAGGAGGAAGAGGGAAATGAGAGGAGAGGAGGAGGAGGTGAAGGAGGAGGAAGAGGGAGAGGAGGAGGAGAAGGAAGAGGGAGAGGAGACGAGGAGGAGGTGAAGGAGGAGGAAGAGGGAAAGGAGAGGAGGAGGAAGAGGAAGAGGGAGAGGAGAGGGGGAGGAGATGGAGGAGGAAGAGGGAAAGGAGAGAAGTGGAGAAGGAGGTGGAGGAGAAAGAGGGAGAGGAGGAGGAGAAGGAAGAGGGAAAGGAGAGGAGTGGAGAGAGATGGAGGAGGAAGAGGGAAATGAGAGGAGAGGAGGAGGAGGTGAAGGAGGAGGAAGAGGGAGAGGAGGAGGAGAAGGAAGAGGGAGAGGAGACGAGGAGGTGAAGGAGGAGGAAGAGGGAAAGGAGAGGAGGAGGAAGAGGAAGAGGGAGAGGAGAGGGGGAGGAGATGGAGGAGGAAGAGGGAAAGGAGAGAAGTGGAGAAGGAGGTGGAGGAGAAAGAGGGAGAGGAGGAGGAGAAGGAAGAGGGAAAGGAGAGGAGTGGAGAAAGGTGGAGGAGGAAGGGAGATGAGAGGAGAGGAGGAGGAGATGAAGGTGGAAGAGGGAGAGGAGAGGAGAAGGAAGAGGGAAAGGAGAGGAGTGGAGAAGGAAGTGGAGGAGGAAGAGAGGGAGAGGAGAGGAGGAGGAGGTAGAGGAGGAAGAGGAAGAGGGAAAGGAGAGGAGATGAGAGGAGGAGGTGGAGGAGGAAAAGGAAAAGGAAGAGGGAAAGGAGGAATAGGTGGAGTAGGAAGAGGGAGAGAAGAGGAGGAGGAGGAGATGGAGGAGAAGAGGGAAAGGAGAGGAGAGGAGAGAGGTTGAGGAGGGAGAGGGAGAGAAGAGGAGGAGGAGGTGGAGGAGGAAGAGGGAGAGGAGAGGAGGAGGAGGTGGATGAGGTAGAAGAAAAGGAAGAGGGAGAGGAGAGCAAAGGAGGAGAAAGAGGAGGAGGAAGAGGGAGAGGAGAGGAGGAGGAAGTAGAGGGAAAGGAGAGGAGAGGAGAGGAGGAGGAGGTGGAGGAGGAAGAGGGAAAGGAAGAGGGAGAGGAGAGCAAAGGAGGAGAAGGGAGAGGAGGAGGAAAAGAAAGAAGGAGAGGAGGAGGAGGTGGAGGAAAAGGAAGAGGGAAAGGAGAGGAGGAGTTGTTCATAAGAAAACAATAAAGGTAGGATATGAATAAAATAAATAAACATCTTGACCGCAAGGCCATCTGCTTCCGATCTCTCCTATCTAGGCGGAGCTGACCGATGGAATCGGGGCCCTGGTGGCAGCCAATGACAGGATCCAAACCTACATGGCAGAACTCCAAGGCAGGTGCAGGAATATTGAGGTGGGCCCTGATTCCTCTTCCCATTTTTTCCTGAAAATCAGGAATGTCTTCCAGGCTTCTTCACACGCCCAAATATTTCCACTGGCTGCATTCACCACAAGATGATTAAGTGGGAGAGAGAAATACAGGTAGTCCTGGAGTTATGACCGTAATGCTGCCTGCCCAACCCAATGATCGACCCATTTTATGACAAGTTTTGCAGCGGTCATTAAGAGGATGCGGCAGTCATGAATGTGAATCCATTGCTTGTTACGTGGGAGGTTTTGCTGAAAACTGAAAAAGCGGACGTTTTCAGCAAAAACCATCACAAAATGTGGTTATGTGACCGTTGAATGCTGCAAATGAGCCTGTTTGATCTAGCGGTTAAGGCACCAGGCTAGAAAGCAGGAGACGGTGAGTTCTAGTCCCGCCTTAGGCATGAAAGCTGGTTGGGTGACTTTGCGCGAATCACGAGGAGACAGTGAGTTCTAGTCCCGCCTGCGAGGGACTAAATGAACAAAGTTGTTCCCTGCAAATTGCTTCAGTCGGGATTCCTTCTTAGATAGGCTAAGGGAGTGGCCAATTAGCCCCAAGCCTTACTCTCGAGGAGACCTCCTCCTGAGGAGCCACTCCTGCCTTTTGGCCGCTCTGCGCGCCCGTGCATCGAGAAGAGGCTCCTTTTTTTCGTCCTCTTCACTTAAGGGAGCTTCTGGAGGTTCTGAAGGCCTTGGCTGAATCCCCACCTCTGGCACCACATCTTCTCCAGCCTCCTCACTGTCCGACTCGAGCGCCAGCTGCACAGGCCACTGATGGGCCACAACACAATTTGGGGCCAAATTTGGATATATTTTTGCCAATCTTGAGGGAGCCAAATGCCAGTGGTAAAACATTTCATATTGCTTTTCCTTATATTTTACCGATCTTGTTAATTTATAACTTTTGTTCCATATTACGACCTTTCTTGTCACAGTTGTTAAGGGAATCACTGCAGTTGTTCAGTTAGTAACACGGTTATTAAGTGAATCTGGCTTCCCCATTGACTTTGCTTGTCAGAAGGATCACAAAAGGAGATCATGTGACCCCGGGATACTGCGATCGTCAATAATGTGAGTCAGTTGCCAAGAGTCTGAATTTTGATCACATGACCATGGGGATGTTGCAATAGTTATAAGTCTGAAAAATGGACATAAGTCGCTTTTTTCAGTGCCGTTATAAGTTTGGTCACTAAATGAACTCTTGTAAATCAAGGATTACCTGTATTTCTTCACCCACAAGCTGGATAGAAAAGAAGGAGTGAGTAAGGATATATAAAAAAAATAGAAGGTGTAAAAGACTTTTATCTAAATTTGTTTGATGGCATCATTCTAGATGTGATTCAGGATGAATCAAGTATTTATGAAAGTACCAAGAGGAAAACATTTCCCCAGTGCAATTTCAAACACTCTGAGTTCCTTTCAAGTTTTTTTTCCTCCCATTTTCCTACTTCATTTGACTGTAAATACGTCTCTTTTTAAAAAATTAAGCAAATGAAGCCAAATAAATCTCCGGAACAAGTAGGTGGAATTTAGATGCTTTTCAAATGCAGTGATACTAATGGCTTTTTTTAATATATATATATAAAATATATATATTATATATTTATTATTTTTATTATTTTATTATTATTTAATCTATTTTAAATTTTGTATTTCTGTGTTTTATCTTTTGGCTGTTCACCGCCCTGAGTCCTTCGGGAGAAGGGCGGTATAGAAATCTAATCAAATAAAATAAAATAAAATAAAATAAAATAAATAATTTATTATATATTAAATATATACATTATATACATATATATTATATGTATTTTTAAAAGTATGCTAACACTTTCTGGTTAGAAAGCTGTCCATGCTGATGGATTAATAAAGTATATTGAGAAATAGCAAGAAACTCCACATTTTTTAAACCAGGGGTTAGATCGCAAATATATGTAGTGGGCACCTTCACAAAATGGCTGCGCTCCCGTTGCGAACCGGTAGTAAAGGTAAGTGGAACCCACCCTTGCACCTGACCAAAGTGTATTGTTTGGCAAACCTAATCTCGGCAACAGGGGTGGGTTCTAAATTTTTGTACTACCGGTTCTGTGGGCGTGGCTTATTTTGTGGGTGTGGCTTGGATGTCATGTGACTAGGTGGGCGTGGCTAGCTGGTCAGAGTCATTTCTGGAAGGTCCTCGCACTTACGACCAGTCCTCGCACTTACGACCCAACTCATTTGTTTGCTTTTAACACTGATCAGCTGTAGGGCGGCCCTTTGAAGCCCCGCGGCAAGAGTTTAAGCAGTTTTTTTCCCTCTAGTCATCAGCTGGGACTCAGGAGGCAGCAATAGATTGGGGGTGGGGCCAAATAAAAGGTAAGAATAACATGGGGGGGGTGGGGGGGAGGGCGGGGGGGGAGAACCGGTTCGGTGACGTCATATCGTCACCGCTACCGGCTCGGCCGAACCGGACTGAACCGGGAGGAACCCACCACTGCTCGGCAACAAACCATGGTTTATTAGCCTGGCTAGACCAGTGGTGAAATGTAAAATTTGTTACTACCGGTTCTGTGGGCGTGGCTTGGTCGGGGGTAATGTGACTGGGTGGGTGTGGCCAACTTTTTTTTTTTTTTTTTACTTTTAAAACCATTTTTTCTACCACCTCTTCAGCTCTGATGATCCCAGCTGAGCCACGTGATCATCAGAGGCTTTTTTTTTTTTTTTTACTTTTAAAAGCATTTTTTTTGCCAAAGAGTTTGTAGAAAAAATGCTTTTAAAAATTAAAAAAAAAAAGCCTCTGATGATTGCACGGCTCAGCTGGGCATGGGGGGCGGAGGGATTTTTGCTACCAGTTCTCCGAACCACCCTCCACCATCGCTACCGGATTGGGTGATCCAGTCTGAACCAGAAGCATTTCACCCCTCTACCCTGGATGTACTACCTGATCCTTTCTTCTTGAGCAGGCAAATTGCAAAGCTCAGAAGCGGTCGCTGTGTGAGAAGTTTGACCGCATGGGGGCAATTTTGGAAGAACGGAGGAAGATCATGCTTCAGAGGATCACGTATGAACAGGAGAGCAAGGCCCAGCATCTGAACGGGCTGAGCAAAGGATGCAGTGACCACATCGAAACTTCTTCCAAGCTGGTGGACACAGCCCTGCAATCCATGGAAGAACCTCAGATGTCCGTTTTTGTCCAGGTAAGTGCCCTTGAAACCAGCAGTAGACACAGAGGGGGGAGGGGGGGAGAGAGAGAGAGAGAGAGAGAGAGAGAGAGAGAGAGATGGATAGATAGACATAGATAAATAGAGATATGACAGAGAGAGAGAGAGAGAGATGGATATAGAGATAGATAAATAGAGATGGATGGATAGATCGAGAAAGAGAGAGATGGATAGATAGAGATAAATAGATAGAGAGAGAGATAGACAGAGATAGATAAATAGAGATGGATGGATGGATGGATGGATAGATCGAGAAAGAGAGAGAGATGGATAGATAGAGATAGATAGATAATAGAGATAGATATAGATAGATATAGATCGAGAAAGAGAGAGAGATGACAGATAGAGAGATAGATAGAGATAGATAAATAGAGATAGATAGATAGAGATAGATAAATAGAGAGAAATGGATAGATAAATAGAGAGAGATGACAGATAGAGATAGATAAATAGAGATGGATGGATGGATGGATGGATAGATCGAGAGAGAGAGATGGATAGTTAGAGATAGATAAATAGAGAGAGAGAGAGAGAGATATGATAGAGAGAGATGGATAGATAGAGATAAATAAAGAGATGGATGGATGGATGGATGATAGAGAGAGAGCGATGGATAGATAGAGATAAATAGAGAGATGACAGATAGAGATAGATAGATAGATAGATAGATAGATGAGAGAGAGATGGATAGATAGAGATAGATAGATAGATAGATAGATAGATAGATAGATATCGATAGATCGATAGCAATAGAGAGAGATGGATGGATAATTAGAGAGAGAAATGAAGATTGATAGATAGATGATAAATCAATAATTGATAGATAGAGATACAGTAGATAAATAGAGAGCAATAAATAGAGCAATAAATAGAGAGAGAGAAATGATAGATACATATAGATATATGTGGTCCTCGACTTACAACCACAATAGACCCCAACATTTCTTTGCTAAGTGAAAGATTTGTTGAGTGAGTTTGCCCCATTTTACGACTTTCCTGGCCACCATTGTTAAGTGAATCACTGCAGTTGTTAAATTAGCCAAACTGTTGTTAAATGAATCCGACTTCCCCATGGACTTGGCTGGGGAAGAAAGTCATAAAAGGGGAATCACAAAACCCCAGGACGCGGCAACTGTCATCAATATGAGGCCGAATTCGCATCTGAATTTTTATTATGTGACCACAGGAATGCTGCCACGGTCGTAAGTGTGAAAAACGGTCATAAGTCTTTTCAGTGTGGTTGGAACTTTGAACGGTCACTAAAATGAATGGTTCTATGTCAAGGATTACCTGTGTCCTTTCTCACGCTGTTTTTCTTAATGAATTTTTTTGGGGGGGAATTGATCTTCTTTTTGTCTTTTTTTCCCCAATATATCAGAATGCCAAAGTTCTCATCCGAAAGTGAGTATGATTTATTCTCTTATAATATAATTTGAATGTTTTAAATTCTGGGCCAAAGTCATGCATTTTTTAAAAAAAAATTAAATTTTGTATTGGTATGTGTTTTAGTTCTGGCTGTGCACCGCTCTGAGTCCACTAGGAGAAGGGCTGGATACAAATTGAATAAAATAAATAAATAAATAATATCCATGGGAATTGAAAAACAAAAAAATCAAAGATTTCCACTTGTAACTTTGTGCCTCCTCCTACCAGGATTGTGGAGATGACTGACAGCTGCCAACCAGAAGTTCTGGAACCAGGATACGACAACATGGAACACTACACGGTGGATTTCAACGCCGAGGAACGAATCCTCTACCAACTGGATTTCATTAAAGGTCATAGAATCATGGAATCATAGCGCTGGAAGTGACCCTGGAGATCTTTTAGTCCTGTGATGGAGAACCTAGGGCACGCGGAGCCATATCAGTGGGCACGCGAGCTCAGCTCCTTTTTCGGGTCTTCTGGGCCCACCAGAAGTAGGAAAAAAGGCTGTTTCCTGCCTCTGGATGGCCTGGGGAGGGATGGGGAAGACTGTTTTGGCCCTCCCCAGACGCCCAGAAAGGCCCTGGAGCCAGGTGAGAAAGAAAAACAGGCCTACAGGGCCATCATGTGCCAGGAGCGCACGCATGCGTGGAGGTGGGGCACATAGAATTATGGGTGTGGGCACACGTGCACGTGACCCCCTCCCCCACCTCTTTTTTTTTTTTAATTTGATTTATATGCCACCCTTCTCATGGTTTCATAGTTGAAGCTTGCCACATGTCAATAGAGGCCATTCTCGATCTCATGTCCCAGAGTGTTGAGAGAGCCATGGATGAGAGAGCTTCAAAGATGACTTGAGAGCAGAATCTTAGGTTAGAGGATGTGATTATCACATGCTATCCTCAACCATGAAGTCTAGGAAGACGCTCAATCATCCAGGTTGTCCCAAAAGTTCTTTTTCCAAAAGTCAACTGGACTTCATTGGTTCATTTTTTTTTTCTTTGAAAACATTTTGCTTCTCAGAACTGAAGAAGCTTCTGTAACTCTGCTGCTTGTATCCTTACAATTTATATTGACTGTTTCCTAATATGATTTGATTGCTTATTTGTACCCTATGACTATCATTAAGTGTTGTGCCTTATGATTCTTGACGAACGTATCTTTTCTTTTATGTACATCGAGAGCATATGCACCAAAACAAATTCCTTGTGTGTCCAGTCACACTTGGCCAATAAAATTCTATTCTATTCTATTCTATTCTATTCTATTCTATTCTATTCTATTCTATTTTCTATTCTATTCTATTCTATTCTATTCTATTTTCTATTCTATTCTATTTTCTATTCTATTCTATTCTATTTTCTATTCTATTCTATTTTCTATTCTATTCTATTCTATTCTATTCTATTCTATTCTATTCTATTCTATTCTATTCTATTCTATTCTATTCTATTCTATTCTTATTCTGGCCCAGCTACGGACCCCAAAGAACGCAGCACACACAAAGTCTATACAAACCTTAGTTTACTAAAATAAAATCAGTTTTCTTTTTTTAACAAACAAAGGCTGTTAATGAACTTTCTTAACAGCCTGCAAGAATCCAAAGAATAAATAATCTTAATCTTACTATGGTTGGCAGAAAGCCCAGAAGCAATTTGCAGAGAACTAAGATCAAGGCACGAAGGAGAGTGAATGGTTGTGCCCTGCAAATTGCTTCAGTCGGCATTCCACCTTAAATAGGCTAAGGAAGTGGCCAATTAGCCCCAAGCCTTACTCTCGAGGAGACCTCCTCCTGAGGAGCCACTCCTGCCTTTTGGCAGCTCTGCGCGCCCGTGCATCGAGAAGAGGCTCCTCCTCTTCGTCCTCTTCACTTAAGAGAGCTTCTGGAGGTTCTGAAAGCCCTGGCTGAATCCCTGCCTCTGGCACCACATTTTCTCCAGCCTCCTCATTGTCCGACTTGAGTTCCAGCTGCACAGGCTGATGGTGCAGTACCACACCAGCCTCCTCGCTGTCTGAATCAGCTACTAGCTGCATAGGCCGCATACGGGCCACAGCTATTCTATTCTATTCTATTCTATTCTATTCTATTCTAAATGTTTTGAAGGAAAAAAAATATGAACCAATGAGGTCCAATTGCCTTTTGGAAAAAATCGCCTTTGAGACTTTGATATTCATCCCACCGGTTGTGTCTTTGTTCTAGTTGAAGACCCCGAATTGACGGCTGAAGAAGAAGGGGGCTGCGGGGAACCAGAAGACACTTTAGGAGAGACTGAACCAGAAAGTAGTGAGAGGGAAGAGGACCTCAAAGACCCTTTTGCCTTTGGAAAGGAAGACCCATGGCAAGGAATATCTCCTCTGGTCAACGGGACTCGGAATGGTGCTGCTCTTGGGGCAGGAGCTTCAACCCCAGAGCTCACTCAATCTCTAGCTGAAACCAGCCAAGAAAGTAACATATGGTGCACCCAGCAGGTAAGATCCAGATCCTGATCTCCTGATCCAGAAATCCCACTTGAAAATCTGGACGCAATCTGTTCCAACTCCACTCCATCCTCCTGGTTCTTCCACTGTCATCTCCTTTCTTTTTCTCCTTTTTCTCTTGGCTGAATTTAAGTTCTATGCAAAATTTCTCACTCTCCGGGTTGGTTCACTTGAGGAACATGCCTTATTCCCATTTCTCCTGCTTTGCTCAGACACCAGCTTGAACATCATGTTAGTGGGCACCACTGAGAAAGGATTTATAGAAACGGGGAGAGGTTTAAAGGAGTAGGATGGGGATGATCAGGGGGCTAGAAATTAAGTTTTAGAAGAAGAGAGGTTTGAAGGAAGCAGATGGTTTTGACTTTGAGAATAGAAGAGTGAAGGAAATCATGATCACCTTCTCTGTCTGTCTGTCTGTCTCTCTCTCTCTCCCCCCTCCCCCCGCTGTATGTGTGTGTGTATACAGATCCACCCAACCAACCAATCATACAAAGAAACATCCACCCACCCAAACAAACAAACAAACATCCAACCAACCAATCAACCAACCAACCATACATACATACATACATACATTCAATCACCTATCCATCCATCTTCCATCCATCCAAACAAACAAACAAACAAAAAAACATTCATCTGTTCATCCGTCTGTCCATCCGTCCTTTTGTTCATCCAACTAATCAACTAATCAACCAACCAACCAGCCAACCAACATCCATCCATCCAACCAACCAACCAACCAACCAACCAACCATACATACATTCAATTACCCATCCATCCATCCATCCATCCATCCATCCATCCATCCATCCAAACAAACAAACACCCATCCATCCATCCATTCCATCCATCCCACCAACCAACCATACATACATACATAGAAACATACAATCACCCATCCACCCATCCTCCATCCATCCATCCATCCAAACGAACAAACATACAAACAAACAAACAAAAAACATTCATCTGTTCATCCATCTGTCCATCCATCCTTCCGTTCCTCCAACTAATCAACCAACCAACATCCATCCATCCATCCATCCATCCAATTTTACAAACAAACAAACAAACGTCTGTCCATCCATCCATCCATCCATCCAATTTTACAAACAAACAAACAAACGTCTGTCCATCCATCCATCCATCCATCCAACCAACCAACCATACATACATACATACAATCACCCATCCATCCGTCCATCCATCCATCCATCCATCCATCCAAACAAACAAACATCCATCCAAACAAACAAACACACAAACAAACAAACAAACACACAAACAAACAGCCTACCACCTTTATATGGTCACCCCTCTCTCAGAAGTGACTCTGGTAGTTTACTACTCTCCAAACACCTGAAAAATAGTTTCAAAGAAGAAGCTGAGGGCACAGAATAATTAGTTCAGTAATCAGGTTAAGCATGAATGGTCTTTTGTGTTGGTATGTTAGTTAGGTTCTCATATGCTCAATGATTCTTATACCCACAACTTTCAAATTCCTGATACAGGTAGTCCTTGACTCACAACCATAACTGGAATGAGAATTTTTGTTGCGAAGCAAGGCAACAGTGTGAGTCGCACCCAATAACAGATGGTTCTTTCCCTTGAGTTCCTTATTAGAATCAAGATTTTATTGTAATGTAGCTTGTTTTGAGAGACATGTTAAGTGAGCGCTAGTGATTTGCTAGGATTTAAGTTCAATGTGTGGTATACACCCAGTTAAGAAGTGTCTTAGAAACTCTACACTCTTTCTACAAGGAAATGGGTAGATTGATATCTTCAATGCCCCCAAACTGGATTTATTTTTAAACAAATCTATCGTGGATTGATTTATGCCAGGTAATCCAATATAGAAATGGGCCCAAAGCTACCACAACATTCTCAAATCCAAGATTTTGTTGAATATCCAGATTTACACTCCCTTTTTTTCATCTTCTGGATATTCATATATTTTAGGGTCAGCTGGATGGAGGACTCCAGGTGACTGATTCACCTCTGCCTGAGGGTGACCTAGCAGATAATGGACCTATTCAAAGCATGGAGCAATCTCCTGGAGAAGATTTCAGCACCACGGAGAGCTCAGCAGAGAACGGAGAGAGTGGTGGCCAGGAAAGCCACCATGAACCTGAAGGAGAACATGTCCTCCTACACGGAATGGCTTCAACCACCAGTCAGGTATGGTACCACATTAGCCATTGAGGTTCCTCTGAGCATGAAGTCAAGTCACGACACACCCCCCCAAAGATTTCTGGGCCTGTGAAAATTTGTATACATTGAAGCTTCTTGGATGAGAAGCAAAATGTTTTCAAAGAAAAAAAATACCCAAGAAAATCCAGTTGCTTTTGAAAAATCACCTTTGGGGCAACCATGACCTGGATGATTGAGAATCTCCATGGGCCTACAGTACAGGTAGTGCTTGATTTATGGCCACAGGCCCTAAATCAGACAATTGAAGTCATAAATCAATTTCACAGGTTGTAGAGGTCACTCCCCTCCGGCTGCTGTGGGTAACCCTGGGATACAGCCTTGAGAGAGAGAAGCATGGAATGTGCATCTGTCTTTGGCTGCTGTGCCGTTTCACGGGGTTTCCCATCCCCCCTGGCCTATGGCAACTCGAGAGCAGGCCAGGGATGCTTTGCGAGTTGACACCTATACCTTTTCAGACAAATGGTTGTCCCATAGAAAGAGGAGGAGTTACTTAGTTTTGAGAAAGAAGAAAACCTAAAAAATTCAGCATTTCTTTCATCTTATAAATCTTATACAATTTCTTATGTAGATCAAAATAGAGCCAGTTTGATTCTAGTGATTACGGCACCAGGCTAGAAAGTGGGAGACCATGAGTTCTAATCCTGCCTTAACCATGAAAGTCGGCTGGGTGACTTTGGGCCAATCACCAGTTGGCAGTGAGTTCTAGTCCCGCCTTAGGCATGAAAGCCCGCTGGGTGACTTTGAACCAATCCCCCTCTCACAGCTCAACAACCCGCCTCGCAGGGTTGTTGTTGTGGATAAACAAGAAAGAGGAATGTGTTTGTCACCTCATGGTTAGATTATTGCAACACGCTCTACATGGGGCTACCCTTGAAGAGTGTTCGGAGACTACAGTTGGTCCAGAACGCAGCCGCGAGAGCTGTCGTGGGTGCACCTAGGTACACCCACATTATACCAATTCTCCGCGAGCTGCACTGGCTCCCTATTGGTCTCCGGTCACAATTCAAGGTGTTGGTTATTACCTTTAAAGCCCTACATGGCTCAGGGCCAGGGTATCTTCGAGACCGCCTTCTACCGCATAGCTCCCAGCGACCGGTAAGATCCCACAGAGTTGGTCTCCTCCGGGTCCCGTCAGCTAAACAATGCCAGCTGGCGGGCCCGCGGGGGAGAGCCTTCTCTGTGGCTGCCCCGGCTCTCTGGAACCAGTTACCTCCTGAGGTCCAGATCATCTCCACCCTATTGGCCTTCCGGAAAGCGGTGAAGACCTGACTCTTCCGGCAGGTCTGGGGCCGTTGATCTTGCTCTTACGATCCGGCAAGATCCGGCCATGAATGGTGTGAATGGGTTTTAATTGTTTTTAATGTTTTTAATTTTTAAATGTTTTTTATAATGATTTTAAATGCATTGTGAGCCTCCCTGAGTCCTCGGAGAGGGGCGGCATACAAATTGAATTAATATTATTATTATTGGTTAATCTTTAGTGAGATTCACAGCCTTTGAGGCTGGTTAATAGCTCAGCAGCTCGAGTCCTAACCAAGGACCTAGAAACTGTTAAGGTATCGTCGGAGGATGTAAGCTGTTCCGAGTAAGGTGATTTTTTGTAGAGTCAAAATGTTTAAGTCCGGCAAATTTAAAAAAATAATGGCGGGGTTGAAATAAATAAAAATAACTAAATTAGTATAAATTTAAAATTGTCTTAATGCAGTTTGGTATAAGATGTGATAGAGATAAACTGAAAGATTTGTTTGTTTGTTTGTTTATTTATTTATTTATTTATTTATTTATTTATTTATTTATTTATTTATTTAATTTTTATACCGCCCTTCTCCTGAAGGACTCAGGGTGGTGAACAGTTAAAATAACATACATATGAAATATGAATATAAGATTTTAAAAAAACCAGCCATAGCGGTGATTTTAGAAGGCTCTTTATTGGTGTTGGGAATTATAACAGAAAGCCTCCAGACGTACATTAAAGGCAGGCAGAGGTCTGATCGTATCATGATGATTGGCATTTTGACTTTTTAAGACTATACCCTGAGGTACGTACCCCATTCTCCATTCTCATTCCAAAGCAGCTGGAGAAGTCTCTGTAGAATTGGTTGCAATGAGTCATCAGGATGAGTAATTAAGGATATCAGCCAGGAATTAACCTGGCTCTCTTCTAAAGATGTAGGTTTATTAATACGACTTCTTCTACATGGTAGCAGTCTTCCAATATCTAAGGGGTTCCCAGAAAGAAGGGGGAGGGGGGCAACCTATTCTCCAAAGTACCTGAAGGCAAGACAAGAAGCAACGGATGGAAACTATTCAAGGAGAGAAGCAACCTGGAATTAAGGAGAAACTTCCTGACAGGGAGAAAAATTAACCAGTGGAACAACTGGCCACTAGAAATTGTGGATGCTCCAACACTGGAGGTTTTTATGAAGAGACTTTTTACGACAGTCAGTTGCCTGAAAATGGTACAGGTAGTCCTTGACTTACGGCCACAATTGAGCCCAACATTTCTGTTCTTCAGAAATGAGGCATTTGTTAAGTGAGTTTGCTCCATTTTACGACCTTTCTTGCCACACTTGGTAAGTGAATCACGACGTTTGCTAAGTTAGTTTCACAGCTGTTTAGGGAATCTGGCTTCCCCATGGATTTTGCTCATCGAAAGGTCGCAAAATGTGATCACCTGACCTTGGGACACAGCAACGGTCATAAGTATGAGCCAGTTGCCAAGCGTCTGAATTTTTGATCACACGAGCATGGGGATTCTGCAGAGGTTGTAAGTGTGAAAAATGGTCATAACTCACTTTTTTTTTTCCAGTGCCTTGTAAGTTCCTGTATAGGCAGCGGTGGAATTCAGCCAGTTTGCACCTATTTGGGAGAACCGGTTGTTAACTTTCTAAGCAGCTCCGAGAACCGGTTGTTGAAATAAATCTTATTTTGTTTTTTTCTACTTTACAGGGCTAATCCTGTAAGGAAGGCAGGAAGGAAACATTCTGGTGTTATTTCTAGCCTAATCTTTATTGCCCTGCTTACAGAAACTGCCTCTCCGATTAAACCTTATTACATTGTAACAGCTAAGGTGAAGCGCCCATCGACGTGAGTGATGTTGAGTTGGCTACGCCCACACGGTCCCATGACCACTGAGCCATGCCTACCCAGCTGGTCATTAGGGCAGAGAACCGGTTGTTAAATAATTTGAATCCCACCACTGTGTATAGGCTCTCCTGTTTGAGCAGGGGGTTAGACTGGAAGACCTCCAAAGTCCCTTCCAACTCTGTTATTGCAATTTCAGAGAGCACCATGGATTCTACAATCCTCTTCCTCCTCCCCATCCTCCCGCTCCTCCAATTCTTCCTCCTCCAACTCCTCCTCCCCCCCAACTCCTCCTCCCTTTCATTCTGCAAACCCACTCCCTTGTAGCACTGATGATGTTACCTAGTTGGGTCCAGAAACGTCTGCAAGAAAACCACCAAACTGAGAGAGCACATGGACTCTACAATCCTCCTCCTCTTCCTCCTTCTCCCTTTCTCCTTCACTCTGCAAACACACTCCCTTGTAGCCAGGGGTGGGTTCTACGTACCTTTACTAGCAGTTTACAACGGGATCCCGCGTCCCAATCGCACATGCACAGATTGTTGATGAAGACATCCGGGGTGGGGGGCGGAGCCTCCTACCGGTTTTACTACCGGTTCTTGTGAACCGGTCCGAACCAGGGGCAACCCACCACTGCTTGTAGCACTGATGATGTTACCTAGTTGGGTCATGAAACGTCTGCAAGAAAACTACCAAGCTCAACCCTGAGCTACTCTCTTCCATCGGGAAGCGTAGTGTGTTATGCAATTGTAGTTACTAGACTTTTACTTGACCTGGTACATTGTGTGACAGGGGTGAAATGTAAAATTTGTTACCACCAGTTCTGTGGGCGTGGCTTGGTGCGGGGGGGGTAATGTGACTGGGTGGGCGTGGCCAACTTTTTTTTTTTTTTTTTTACTTTTCAAAGCATTTTTTCTAATGCTTTGAAAAGCCTCTGCCGATCAGGCAACTCAGCTGGGATCGTCAGAGACTTTTCAAAGCATTGTTTTTTACCATCTCTTCAGCCAAGAGGTTGCAGAAAAAAATGCTTTGAAAAGCCTCTGACGATCCCAGCTGAGCCACATGATCATCAGAGGCTTTTTTTTTTTACTTTTAAAAGCATTTTTTCGTCGGAACAGGTTGTAGAAAAAATGCTTTTAAAAGTAAAAAAAAAAAAGCCTCTAATGATCGTGCGGCTCAGCTGGGCATGTGGGGGGCAAGGATTTTGCTACCAGTTCTCCGAACCACCCGCCGCCATCACTACCGGATTGGGCGATCCGGTCCAAACCAGGAGCATTTCACCCCTGCTGTGTGAGCTTAAGTCTAGATCTTCTTGTTTCCATCCTTATGTATAGAAGCCATTTTTGATTCTCCCAGCCTTTCTGTTTTTTTTCCCCCCAGGCTTCTGCCTCCAGTCCCACAGCTGATCGATGGAGAAGTGAGGACTTCGCGGAACCTCTGCTTAGCAGCTGCTTCAACCCCACCCTTTGGCTCCACGATTAAGACAAGTTGGTTGACACTTTTTTCTGCTCTGCAAAGCATCCCAAATTTCTAGCAGAGTTTGGAACCTCGTCATCCAGTCAGTTCTTCCCGTCGGAGAGACAAGAACCTCCGTTACAGATGATTCTCGACTTTATGACCACAATTGAGCCATAATTTATGTTGCTAAGTGAGACGTTTGTTGTTAAGTGAACCTTGCCCCATTTTACGACCGTTCCTTGCCACAGTTGTTAAGCGAATCACTGCAATTGTGAAGTGAGTAACCCAGTGGTTAGGAAGTGAATCTGGCTTCCTCCATCGTTTATGCTTGTCGGACGCCAGTTGGGAAGGTCACAAGTGGTGATTTTGTGACAGTCACTAAATGAATGTTGTAAGTCGAGGATTACCTGTAGTAATTGATTGTTAAAGCCTATACCCGTGATGGCGAACCTATGGCAAGCGTGCCACAGGTGGCAGGTGTAGTCATATCAGTGGGCACGTGATCTGGAAGTTGGCAAACAGGCCGCTTTTGGCCTCCGGAGGGCCTCCGGAGGGGTGGGGAAGGCCGTTTTCGCCCTCCACAGACTCCTAGAAAGGCTCTGGAGGCTGGGGACAGCAAAAAACGGGACTTCCGGTCCCACCGGAAGTTGGTAAATGGGCTGTTTCCAGCCTCCGGAGGGCCTCAGGGGCGGGGGGGGGGAAAACTGTTTTCACCCTCCCCAGACTCCTAGAAAGGCTCTAGAGGCTGGGGACAGCAAAAAACGGGACTTCCGGTCCCACCGGAAGTTGGCAAATGGGCTGTTTCCAGCCTCCGGAGGGCATCAGGGACGGGGGGGGGGGGGGGAGAAGGCTGTTTTCGCCCTCCCCAGACTCCTAGAAAGGCTCTGGAGGCTGGAGAGAGCGAAAAACAGGCCTACCGTGCCATCGCGTGCCAGGAGTGGGGGTCTCACACACATGTGCAGGGGCAAGGCGCATAGAATTATGGATGTGGGTATGCATGTGCGCGACAGCCCCCCACCCCACACTTTTGGCACGCGATGGCAAAATGGTTAGCCATCACTGGCCTATACGGAGGAATCTTCTCAGAGTGATGGTTAGCTTCTTGAGGGGCTGCCCCAGAGAGGAAGGGATCAAGCTGTTTTCCAAACCACCTGAAGGCCAGACAAGGAATAATGGATGGAAACTGACCAAGGAGAGATTCAACCTAGAAATGAGGAGGAATTTTTTGACAGGGAGAACAATTAACCCATGGAACAGAAGTTGCCTTCGGAAGTTGTGGGAGCTTCATCACTGGAGGCTTTCAAGAAGAGACTGGACTGCGATCTGTCAGAAATGGTGCAGGGTCTCCTGCTTGCGTGGGGGTGGCGGGGGTGGACTAGATGACCTATAAAGTCCCTTCCAACTCTGTTAATCTGTTAAAATCTGCTTGAACGATTGAATCAGGAAGAAATTCCCTTTGTGATCCTTGCTTCTGCCAGGCCAGGCCTATATCTTAACCCCAGTTTTAGAAAAGAGACAATGATTAAAATAAAGTTTATTGAGTATACTTTACACGCCCATTTCTTAAAGCAAGCAGTGGCTTTAATCCATTTGGGAGGAAATACGTACGATGGAAGTGAACAATTCCTGCACAACTACTTAGCGAATCTGGATTGCGAACACCAAGCAACTGAGTTATCGCTGATACACTAAACACATAAGTGCAGGTGCGCGCACATCGAGACATCTTGCGGTGATCTCACACTTGTGAGCTCAAAGCTGACGAGGGTTTACAAGACGTATGTCGGACAGCGTTCGAGAATGACTACACCCCAAATGTTATGGCCTCAAGTTTAACAATCCTGTTTTGTTATGTTCTAGAAATGGTTGCTGATTTTTAAAGCTTATTTGTTGTTGTTTTGGGGGCATTTTTTTGCAAAAGAATAGGTAAAGGTAAGGTTCCCTTTGCACATTTGTGCTAGTCGTTCCCGACTCTAGGGGGTGGTGCTCATCTCTGTTTCAAAGCCGAAGAGCCAGCGCTGTCTGAAGACGTCTCCGTGGTCATGTGGCCGGCATGACTCAACGTCAGAGGCGCACGGAACGCTGTTACCTTCCCACCAAAGGTGGTCCCTGTTTTTCTACTTGCATTTTTTACCTGCTTTCGAACTGCTAGGTTGGCAGAAGCTGAGACAAGTAACGGGAGCTCCTCCCATTACGCGGCACTAGGGATTTGAACCGCCTTTCGATCGACAAGCTCAGCGTCTTAGCCACTGAGCCATCACGTCCCTTTTTGCAAAAGAATATATATATTTTAATATATGTACAATATATTTAATATATATACAGTATTGCATCTGAGTTTTAAATAGATAGATAGATGATTGATAGGTAGGTAGGAAGATGGCAGATAGATAGAGATAGAGATACATAGAGATACATAGAGATAGAGATAGAGATAAAGATAGATAGAGCTAGAGAAAGAGAGAGAGAGAGAGAGAGGGATAGAGATAGAGATAGATAGAGATAGAGATAAAGATAGATAGAGAAAGAGATAGAGAGGGGGGGGATAGAGATAGAGAGAGATATATAAATTTTAATTCTCTGGACCATATTCAAATCCTTGGGAGAAACCAGAGGAAGGAAGCTGTGGATTTTCAGGGTTTCCAGAAGTATCTGGAATATATGACCATAACAAAAAAAAAATAAGCGGTATGTTGTGACCTTCTTGTGCAAACGTGTGTGATAGCATGACATCTGACACAATTACTGAAATTGTGTCTGGTCTATCAAAGAAAAGGATTGGGGAGGACACCACAGCATCTTCTAATTTAGGCAGTCCTCGAACTTACGACCACAAAAGAGCCCCAAACTTCTGTTGCTAAGCGAGATGGTTGTTAACTGAGTTTTTCCCCCATTTTATGACCTTTCTTGCCACATCTGTTAGGTGAATCACTGCAGCTGTTAAGTTAGTACTGTAACATGATGGTTAAGTGAATTTGGCTTCCCCATGGACTTTGCTTCTTAGGAGGTCGCAAATGGGGATCACGTGACCCTGGGACTCTGCGACGGTCATAAATATGAGTCATTTGCCAAGCATCTGAATTTTGATCACGTGACCATAGGGATGCTGCAACGGTTGTGTGGGAAAGGGTCATAAGTCACATTTAAACATGAGCCAGCCGTGGGCAGCAGCTGCCAAAAAAGCCAACACAGTTCTGGGCTGCATCAACAGAGGGATAGAATCAAGATCACATAAAGAGTTAATACTACTTTATAAGGCCTTGGTAAGGCCACACTTGGAATCCTGCATCCAGTTTTGGTCACCACGATGTAAAAAAAGATGTTGAGACTCTGGAAAGAATGCAGAGAAGAGCAACAAAGAGGATTAGGGGACTCGAAGCTAAAACCTATGAAGAACGGTTGCAGGAACTGGTTATGTCTAGTTTTTTTTAAGAAAAGAAGGACTAGGGGAGACATGATAGCAGCGTTCCAATATCCCAGGGGCTGCCCCAAAGAAGAGGGAGTCAAGCTATTCTCCAAAGCACCTGAGGGCAGGATAAGAAGCAACAGATGGAAACTAATCAAGGAGAGAAGCAACCTAGAACTAAGGAGGAATTTCATGACAGAACAATCAACCAGTGGAACGACTTGCCTCCAGAAGTTATAAATGCTCCAACAAGTTTTTAAGAAGAGATTGGACAGCCATTTGTCTGAAATGGTATAGAGTTTCCTGCTTGAGCAAGGGATTGGACTAGAGCCGAGGTGGCGCAGTGGTTAGGGTGCAGTACTGCAGCTACTTCAGCTGACTGCTAGTTCAGCAGATCAGCGGATCAAATCTCACCGGCTCAAGGTTGACTCAGCCTTCCATCCTTCCGAGGTGGGTAAAATGAGGACCCAGATTGTTGTGGGGGCAATATGCTATTTAGTATATTGTCCTTGGTGTAAGCCGCCCAGAGTCCTCGGAGAGTGGGCGGCATAGAAATAGGACTAATAAAAAATAAAATAATAAATAAAGACCTCCAAGGTCCCTTCCAACTCTGTTATTCTATATTGATGTTCTATAGTGATCTTCCTTCCTTCCTTCCTTCCTTCCTTCCTCTCATCTTCCTTCCTTCCTCCTTCCTTCGTCCATACCTTCCTTCCTTTCTTCGTATTTCATTCCTTTGTCTTATCTTCCTTCCATCCTTCCTTCCTTCTTTTCATTCCTTTCTCTCATCTTCCTTCCTTCCTTCCTTTTTTCCTCCTTCTTTCCTTCCTACACCCCTTCCTTCCTTCTTACATACCTTCCTTTCTTTCTTCCTATTTCATTCCTTTGTCTCATCTTCCTTCCATCCTTCCTTCCTTCTTTTCATTCCTTTCTCTCATCTTACTTACTTCCTTTCTCCCTCCTTCTTTCCTTCCTACATCCCTTCCTTCCTTTCTTTCTTTCTTCCTTCCTTTCATTCCTTTCTCATCTTCCTTCCATCCTTCCTTCCTTTTTCTCATCCTTCCTTCCTTCCTCCTTCTTTCCTTCCTACATCCCTTCCTTTCTCCCTATTTTTCATTCCTTTGTCTCATCTTCCTTCCTTCCTCCCTCCCTCCACATCAAACTTTGTCCCTCCCTGATCTGGCTGGGGAATTCTGGGGGTTGAAGTCCAGACGCCTTCAAGTTGCCACAGTTGAGAAAATTGCTCTGAAGCGAGACCAGACATTGTAAACTTTATAGATAGTCCTCGACTTACACAACCGCTCATTTAGGGACCCTTTGAACTTACAACCAACCCATCCTCCCCCTTAACACCCATCCAGCATCCTCATGGCCACATGGCCAACATTCAGGGGCTTGGCAATTGGCGTACATGGACGAATGTTGCAGAGTCCCTTTTGCAACCTTCGTGTCAGGTTTCGATCCTATCTCAAAATAAATGAATTTCCAAACTGCCGATCTTTAAGGCAATTTTCTCTTTATTCGAGCACAGCAATCTGACCCTGGCTCTTTTGCGGTCAGTACTGACCTTTGCCCCCCCAATCCCTCCCTTTCTGATCCCCAATTCTCTGCTTCTCATTGGCTATCTTCCAAGTCACTTTCCTGATCCCTTCTCCGTCAGATCACAGGAATGTCTCCTCCCTCTCCCATCTCCGAGGAGACAGAATCTTCAAAGGGATTTAGTAGGCAAAAGTTCAAGCTTCTCCTCCCTTTATTATATGTCAGTGCTGGGATGCTGACACTTCGACAAGCACTATCAATAGGAGAAGCCGGTTTTGCTTTACGACCGCACAATTCACTTAACAACTGCATGGATTCACTTAACAATGATGGCAAAAAAAAAGTAGTAAAATCAGGCCCGACTCATTAACAACCTCTTCGCTCAACGATGGAAATGTCAGCCCCGACTGTGATCGTTGGTTGAGGACTACCTATGTGAAAATGACACACAGATCTCTACAAAATGCACAGTTATAAAATGATCCATTGGACTATGGATAACTGCCATCTCCCCCTGCCCTGGCCCTCCCTCCCTCCCTCATTTGCCTAAATTATGCAGCAGTATTTTATTATTCCGTGCCTGCTGGGCCATTTTTTCTTCTCGAGCCATTTGCAGGAACTCTCGGAGAAGGTGAAAAGTTAAGTCTAAGGAATTAGGGCGTCTGTCTCGTCTTTTGTTGGAGAAGGCTGATCTTGCAGCTCTCTGTGGCTGGGATGGGTCCCCCGTGGGTGGGCAGGATCTGGGAGAGCTTGATTCTGGGAAGATCCCCTCTCCGGAGCTGGACATTGGTCCCAAAGGTGGGTCTCTCCAGGCCGAGGGGCTCAGCCGCACTGGCTCCCAACCTACGTCATTGATCGACAGCAACTGGGCCAGTGGGAGGCAGGATGTCCATGGGAGAAACAGCAGAAGGATGAGAAGCCCAGCAGAAATCTTGAAGGCCATCCCCAAACCCTAGGACAGAATCCAGCGATTACTCTGAGAAAAATTATCCTGGTTTCAACAGGCTTCAAAGCATCTAACAGCAGGAATAGCATTTAAGGGGGGTTTAACATCCGGCTAGTAATTCAGGCAAGAATGTTGCCCATTACAGGTTTGAAAATAACAATGGGTGAGCTCCATATATGGCTATTTCAATGCTCCTTTAACTTATGAATATGGTCAAAACTCTACCTTTTGAGAGCTGATTAAACAGGTTGCCTCCACAAGGATAGATAATCCTCCTGTCCTTCCTTCCTTCCTTCCTTCCTTCGTTCCTTCCTTCCCATCAAACTTTCTCCCTCCCTCCCTAATTATCTTTCCTTCCTCCCACCCTCCCTTCCTTTCTCTCTCCCTTCCTATATTTTATTCTTTTCTTTCACCTTCCTTCCTCCCTCCCTCCCTCTTTCTTTCTTTCATCCTTCCTTCCTTCCTCCCTATCTATCATTTCTTTCTCTCATCTTCCTCCTTCCCTCCCTCCCTCTCTTCCTCTTTCATTCCTTTCTCTCATCTTTCTCCCTCCCTCTTTCTTTCTTTTTGTTCTTTCTTTTCTTTTCTTTCTTTTCTTTCTTTTTTCCTTTCTTCCTCCCTCCCAACCTCCCTTTCTTCCTTCCTTCCTTCCTCCCTCCCTCCTTCCCTCCCTCTTTCTTTCTTTCTTCCTTCCTTCCTTTCTCCCTATCTAATTTTTCATCTTCCTCCTTCCTTCCCTCCCTCTCTTTCGTCCTTCCACCTTTCATTCCTTTCTCTCATCTTCCTTCCTTCCTTCAAAACTCATGGCTTTTAAGCCTTGATTACAACTGGATCTAAGACATTCCCACACATTCATTAATCCTCTAAACAGTGTTTCTTCCACCAGCCTCTCTACATCAGAACAGAACTTGCTTGGATGGAATACTAGCTCACCAAACGGATCAGGAAGCTGGCTACTCATCTCTGATCTTTCCTTCCAACATATTTGGTATCCACAAATAAACTGCTACATAGTCATCTGTGTACCATTTAATGAAGGTCTGTCTTCCAAATTAGCCAACTTAATCTCTTTTTTCAATGCATCTGAAACTTAGGTCACACTTTGGAACCTCATGCTTGAGCAAGGGGATGGACTAGAAGACCTCCAAAGTCCCTTCCAACCCTATTATGCTATGTTCTTTGAATCCCTTTGTTCTGCTCAAGGAGGTGGAAGGATTGCTCTCAACACACCATCAGCCTGCATTTGCAGGACACATGATCAAAAAGATGACACTGTAAACTGAATTAGTTTAAATCTTAGTTAAGTTTCTTGGGCTTAGTTTATAGCATTTTTTAATTTATTTATTTAATTTAATTTATATACCGCCCTTCTCCCGAAGGACTCAGGGCGGTGAACAGCCATAATAAAAACAATGTACAAAATAGAATTTAAAAGCAGATTAAAAATAATTAAATCATAGGCCGAATTTAAAACTCTAATTTTAAAAACCCATTTTAAAACCCCATTAAAACCAAATTAAAATCATTTATCCCATCAGAGCGACTTGCTGGAATAACAGGGTCTTCACTGCACGACGGAAGGCACGGAGGTCGGGGATCCTTCGTATGTCCGGGGGTAATTCATTCCAGAGGGCAGGGGCCCCCACAGAGAAGGGTCTCCCCCTGGGGGTTGCCATACATCTACTGCAGTCTGTTTGGCTCATGATTTGTGGGCTCCCCAAAGGTGCTTTTTAAAAGGCAGCCAGATTATCTCAGTTTTTATTGTCCTTGAAAATGTCTCACTTCTCATTCAAAAAGCTTCTTCATTTCAGGAGAATTGAAGTAGCTTTTCAGGTCCCAAAAGGTGCTTTTTTCAGGAGGCAACTGGACTTTCTTGTTTTTTTCTTTTGAAGACGTTTCTCTTCTCCTCCAAGAAGCTTCTTCAACTCTGACAGGATGGTGGGGAACGGAAAGGAACCAGGAGCGCCACTCAGGTGACCCTGAGGACACAGATAAACCTTCAAGTGCTTCAACGACCCTCTAAAAGGATGCAGATGACCAGCTGTCTGCAAGGAATATAAATCCTTCCATTCCTCACCATCCAGTCAGAGCTGAAGAAGCTTCTCAGATGAGAAGCGAAATGTTTTCAAAAGAGAAAACAAGAAAGTCCAGTTAATTGCCTCTTGAAAAAAGCACTTTTGGGACAACCATGACCTGGATGACTGAGAATCTCTACAGACTTCTAGCTTCTGGGGTGAGAAGTGAAATGTTTTCAAGGAACACACCACCAAGAAAGTCCAGCTGCCTTTTGGAAAGTAAGCATGTCCCGGATGATTGAGAATCTCCATAGAAATTTATGAGATTGTGCACCAATCTCAAAAAAAAAAAAAAAAAAGGATGAGCTGAAGAACCTTAGCTAAGTCTGGTATGTAAACACACCACCAGACGCTTCTTCCTTCAGCATCTTCTTATTTAGTCCAGAGATATTTCACGAGAAGAGTCCTCCACTCCTCTGCTCGCAACAAAATACCTGATGCTACCAGATTCGAAATTTTGGGCTTAGACAACTTAGAACTTCGCCCTCTTCCATCTGACCTAAGCATAGTACATAAAATCATCTGCCACAATGTCCTACCAGCCAATGACTACTACAGCTTCAACCAAAACAATACAAGAGCACACAATAGAGGCAAACGCAAGGTAAACTGCTCCAAACTCGATTGCAGAAAATACGACTTCAGCCACAGAGTGGTCAATGCCTGGAATGCACTACCTGACTCTGTGGTTTCTTCCCCCAAACCCCCAAAACTTTAACTTTAGGCTGTCTACTGTAGACCTCACCCTATTCCTAAGAGGTCTGTAAGGGGCGTGCATGAGAGCAATTTTTTTTTAATTTGATTTATATGCCACCCTTCTCCGGAGACTCAGGGCGGTTTACAATGTGCTAAGCAATAGCCTTCATCCTTTTGTATATTTATACAAAGTCAGCTTATTGCCCCCCACAAACTGGGTCCTCAATTTACCTACCTTAGAAAGGATGGAAGGCTGAGTCAACCTTGAGCCTGGCGAGATTCAAACCTGCAGTAATTGCAGGCAGCTGGTCTTAATAACAGGATGCTTTAGACCACTGTACTACCAAGGCTCTTATCATTCATAAACCCATCCTCCTCCTACATTTTCTACCATCTCTCTCCTTTCCAGACAGAAGCCCCCTAAAGTGCAAGCACCCCCAATTTCCCTGCACTTGCTGTTTAGTGCAATGCCTTCTCTGGACAGGTCATTCCTCCCAAGGCTCCCTCAACCCAAACGGGGGTCTTTTTCCCCAAGGTGGACTTGAACTCACCGTCTTTTTTTTTCTCTGCTGGATTGCAGTCCCGGACTCTCAGCGACGTAAAGCTTGCAATGCTATTTATAGCAGAGAGATTTCAAGGCACCCTCACTCCCGCCCGCTGTGGGAGCAGGAATAAAATTGGTGGAGTTGTGATGTTGGTTGTGATGTAAGGGAGGGGAGCTGAGTGGCAGGAACTACGGTGAAACTCAGTAGCTGGATTCCCTCCCCTCCTCCCTATTTTAATCTGGTTTGGGAATTAAGCCATGTTCTAGTTTCACCCTGGAGAGAACCTACCTAGGAAAACAAAGTTGGAAGGTACCTTGGAGGTCATCTAGTCCAGCCCCCATCTCCAGCAGAAGAGTCTATATCATCTCAGACAAATGGCTGTCCAGTCTCTTCTTAAAAGCCTCCAGTGATGGGCAGCCACAACTTCTGAAGGCAAGCCATTTTTTCATTGATGGTCAATTGTCCTGACTGTTAGGAAGCTTCTCCTTAATTCCAGGTTGCTTCTCTCCTTGACTAGTTTCCATCCATTGTTTCTTGTTTTGCCTTCAGGTGCTTTGGAGAATAGCTTGACTCCCTCTTCTCTGTGACAGCCCTTGAGATATTAGAAGACTGCTATCATGTCACCCCCTAGGCCTTTCTCTTCGTTAGACAAACAAACATGGTTATTTCTCTTTGACCACTGTAAAAGAAAGCCAACACGATTGGCACCTGCTGTGAAATTAGAAGAAATACGGGAATGGGCAGAGAGAGATCTGTCCTTGGTGCTGAAATCTGCCTGGATCTTAGAGAAGAGCGGCCTTGTCTTCAGATCAAGGATGGTGAAATGTCTGGATTCAAATTTTGGAAAATGCCTAACTTGACTGTGCTGGAATGTCCCTGCCCCACCGCTCCAAATAAAAGAGAAGCAATTGTTTACACATTCATTCATTTATTTTTTAAACAAAATACAATCCAACTACTGTGTATCGCCAAAAATAAGACCCTATAGTAGAATAATGAGGACCTTATCAATAAGAATAAAGGAGCATAGTTATAAAGTTATCTGGAAATGGTACCTGTTCCCAATAAGATTATGTAAAATGAATAAAAGTGCTAGCAAGTTATGTTGGAGATGTAAAGTGGAGAATGGGACATATGAACCCATGTGGTATGGATGTCGTAAAGTGAAGAATTTTTGGTTACGAATAGAAGAAGAATCTAGTAAAATAATTAAAAAGAAGGTAAAGTTGGGAGTAGATACCATCCTCATACTAAAGTTGAATGACAAGGTGTTAACAATTGGTGAAAGAGAGCTTGTAAGGATATTGGTCATTATGGGACGAATTGTGATTGCAAGATACTGGAAATTGAATATTGAATACAAAATAAATGAATGGTTTAGAGAAGTTTGGAAAATTGCTCTTAATGATAAGTTAACGTGTGATATAAAATTCCAAAAAGGACTATTGAAAGAAAATATATTTTGGAGGATATGGCAACCATTTGTGGACTACGCAATTGGGAATTTGGAAGAAATAATGCCAGTGCCAATACAAAGAGAATTTTGGAAGACCTGAAGATGAAGAAAAAATTCCTCTGCTTCTCCCTATTTTGTATTATACACTGGGTGTCGTTTTGTGTTTTGTCCTTAAATCAAAAACTTAATTAAAAAAAATTAAAAAAAATAAGAAAAAAAAATAAGACCCTGTCTTATATTTTTCTGAACCTTGAAATAAGCGCCTGGCCTTATTGCCATGCGCTCAAAAGCCCGATTGGGCTTATTATCCGGGGATGTCTTATTTTGGGGAAAACAGGGTATGGGAGCAGAAAGGTGACATAATTACAAAAATGCGTAGAACAAAGTCCTTTTTAGAGAGTTTGGAGAGAAAGGGATAGGCTTTCGAGAATATCACTCAAAATATCATGGCGTGTCCCCTTTGACACACATGTCATAGGTCTGGGCTGGCACTGGTTTAGACCCGTGTTTCACCAGATCAGTTAAAGACCTGAGAGATGCTTCTGTACAACATATAAACTCTGCTCAGTTCATTTTTATTTGTTTTTTTTTTTCTGATTTAGCATGTTGTGTGAAACTAAGTCATTTGATTAGCTGATGAGGCAAAATACAGATAGTCCTTGATCTACAAGGATCTGTTGGTTTAGTGACCATTCCAATTCACCATGATACTGAAAAAAGTGAGTTATGATCGTTGCAACATTCCTATGTCAGATGCTTGACATCTGACTCATATTTATGACGGATGCAGTATCCCAGGGTCATGTGATCCCCTTTTGCGAACTCCTCTGACAAGCAAAGTTGACAGGGAAGCCAGATTCACTTAACAACCATGTTACTAACTTAACAACAGCAATGATTCACTTAACAACTGTGGTAATAAAGGTCATAAAATGGAGCAAAACTCACTTAACAACGGTCCTAAAGGTGCTTTTACAAGAGGCAGCTGGACTTTCTGGTTTTTCTTTGAAGACGTTTCGCTTCTCATCCAAGAAGCTTCTTAAAGTTGACAGGGAAGCCAGCTCACTTAACAACTGTTTCGCTTAGCAACAGAAATTTGGGGCACAATCGTGATCGTAAGTCGAGGACTGCCCGTTTTGCACAAACCCAGGAATTGTGTCCACAGAGTTCAAACGCATTGTGCAAATGTATTTATTTATTACATTTATATGTCACCCATCTCACCACCGAAGCAACTCTGGATAGCATATAAATTTAATTTAAAAATGCAGCCACCGGAGTGCAGCTTAATATTTTATTCAGATAACCAGGTGCACTGTTTATCCAAGGTTATGCTAATGGTGTTGTTGAGGAGAAATTCAAACTATTGCAAAATTTCAGGTAATTTTCAATCAGTGCGTAGAACAAGCTCTTATTTTTGACAATTTAATTGCCTTCATTCTCAGAGTCTTGGGAATGGAAATCCCTCCTGCAATCTAGATTGTATGACTCTGACTTAAAAAAAAAAACATAAATTTTTCTCTCTCCATTTTGCTTTGTGATAATTTAAGGATAAACTTAAGAATCCCAAAGTGAAAGCTTTTGAAAGCAAACTCTCTCAGGTCGAGATTCAGACAGCTTGTTTTCCACAACTAAAATCACCAATGAATAGGAAGATTTAAAGTGCAAATTGGAACAGTAGTTTCTTGCAGACACGAATGCATGGATTTCATCACGTTGCTTATTTTAATGCATTGTTTTTCAACCTTGTTAACTCTTAGGATGGGTGGACCGTAGCTGGCTGGGGAATGCTGGGAGTTGAAGTCCACACATCCTAGAGTTACCAAGGTGGAGCCAATACTGTTTTAATGCATAATTCCGAATCTAGGAACAAATTATGCACTGTCAGAACTAGGAGCCAAGAATTAATTACATTAAATTAAACTAAGATGTAACTTTAAGAAGAGATTTGTAGGACTTTAGCCAAGTTCTCACACCCTCCCTTTTTCACGCTTTGCTTATATATATTCCTCAATAAAGATGCACAATCTATTTATCTCCCCAAAGTGGAAAGTTGTGAACTGATTTTATCAGGCAGTATGGGTTCCCTGAGAGGGATGCGGTGGCTCAGTGGCTAAGACGCTGAGCTTGTCGATCGAAAGGTCGGCAGTTCAGCGGTTCGAATCCCTAGTGCCACGTAACGGGGTGAGCTCCTGTGACTTGTCCCAGCTTCTGCCAACCTAGCAGTTCGAAAGCAGGTAAAAAATGCAAGTAGAAAAATAGGGACCACCTTTGGTGGGAAGGTAACAGCGTTCCGTGCGCCTTTGGCGTGTAGTCATGCCGGCCACATGACCACGGAGACGTCTTCGGACAGCGCTGGCTCTTCGGCTTTGAAACGGAGATGAGCACCGCCCCCTAGAGTCAGGAACAACTAGCACATATGTGTAAAGGGAACCTTTACCTTATGGGTTCCCCGGAAAAAGGCTTGGCAATCTGAGTTAATGATAGTTTTAGCCCACCTTAGGCACGAAAGCCAGGTGGGTGACTTTGGGCCAATCACCAGGAGACGGTGAGTTCTAGTCCCTCCTTAAGCATGAAAGCCAATTGGGTGACTTTGGGCCAATCAGCAGGAGACAATGAGTTCTAATCCCGCCTTGGCCATGGAAACCAGCTGGGTGACTTTCAGCCAATCACTCTCTCTCTCTCAATCCAACCCACCTCACAGGATTGTTGTGAGGAAAATAGGAGGGGGAAGGAATATTATGCATGTTCACCCCTTTGAATGATTTAAAGGTGGGATAAAAGACAAACAAACAAGCAAATAAATAATCAGAAAATACATTTGAGGAAACTCATTGGTTAGACCAGAGGTCCTCAAACTTGGCAGCTTTAAGACTTGTGGACTTCAACTCCCAGAATTCTCCAGCCAGCATAGCTGGCTGGAGAATTCTGGGAGTTGAAGTCCACAAGTCTTAAAGCTGCCAAGTTTGAGGACCTCTGGGTTAGATTCTCTCACACACACTTATGTAGATAGGTCAACGTCTGTCAGATGCATTCATACTAGACGTGAAAGTTGATTAGACTTCCCCTTGGTTAAGATTGAGGGATGGCGTCATGTTTTATAGTTGGAGCCAGGCTGAGGCCTTCTGCGGGGTAAATATATGGCAGCAGCAGCCCCCCAAAATGGATTTAATTCAATAACCAGATTATTGTGTGTCATGCAAGGTTGACTTTGCTCTCATTTGACTAAGAAGGGAAGTTAAGCGAGTTGTTGGGGCTGATAGCCATCAGACTTGGCAGCCTTTTGATAAATCTGGAAACTTTTAAATCTGCTTTCGACCATGTACTCATTTTTTTTTCCCATGAGTTGTCCGAAAGCAGATGCCTACGGATTTTGCTGCAATCTTGGTAGGAAAAGATTCATTTTTCCTTGCGGTTGGCTGTCCCCAAATGGCCTGGTCTAATTCTTCAAATGTTAAGCACAGTCAGGTCTGGTTAGAACGCCCGTGGGACAGGGGTGGGTTCTAAATTTTTTTTACTACCGGTTCTGTGGGCGTGGCTTATTTTGAGGGTGTGGCTTGGAGGTCATGTGACTAGGTGGGTGTGGCTAGCTGGTCAGAGTCATTTCTGGAAGGTATTCACACTTACAACCAGTCCTCGCACTTACGACCCGATTCATTTGTTTGCTTTTAACACTGATCAGCTGTAGGGCAGTCCTTTGAAGCCCCCCAGCAAGAGTTTAAAAAGTTTTTTTCCCTCTAGTCATCAGCTGGGACTCAGGAGGCAGCAATAGACTGGGGGTGGGACCAAATAAAAGGTAAGAATAACATGGGGGGTTGGGGGTTGGGAGGGAGAACCGGTTCAATGACGTCATATCGTCACCGCTACTGGCCGAACCGGACCGAACCGGGAGGAACCCACCACTGCTGTGGGAGATAATCAAGGGGTCAGTTTGGAATAGTGATAAAGGCTCCAACCTAGAAACCAGGAGATGAGGAGTTCTAGTCCTCCCTTAGGCACGAAAGCCCAGGAGTGGGATTCAGCAGGTTCGGAACAGTTCGGGAGAACCAGATGTTAATTTTACATCTGGTTTGCCGAAGCGGTAGTTGCAAGGACTGGCTGTACCCGCCCACACTGCCCCTCCCCTCCTAGGAGTCTCCACACGGCCCATTTTGAATGCAAGGTAAGTGCAGGGTCTGTGTGGAGGCTCTGGGAGGGCAAAAAATTGACGTCCCAGAAGTTTCCTCCCGGTTTCCAGTCTCTGGAGCTCAGGGGAGGCCGTTTTCGCCCTCCCGGAGGCTCGAAGAAAGCCTCCAGAGCCTGGGGAGGGCCAAAAAGGGCCTACCGGAAGTACTTAAAGTCCAGAAACGGGCCTATTTCCGGCCTCCAGAGGGTCTCCAGAGCCCAGGTGAAGCTGTTTCTCCCGGAGGCTTGAAGAAAACCTACAGAGACTGGGGACAGCAAAAATTTCCTCTATCCCACTGTGGTGCAGGAGGCCCAGAAGGCCACGCCCCCATGGCCATGCCCACCCAGCAACCGGACAGAGATCCGGTTGCTAAAATTTTTCAATCCCACTCCTGTGAAAGCCAACTATGTGACTTTGGGCCAATCACCAGGAGACAATGAGTTCTAGTCTCATCTTAGGCAATCGCCAGGAGACAGTGAATTCTAGTTCCACCTTAGCCCTAAAAATTAGTGGGGTAATTTTGGACCAGTCCCCCCCACACCTCTCTCTCTCTCTCAGCCCAACCCACCTCACAGGATTGTTGTTATGAAGAAAACAGGAGAAGGAAGGAGTATTTGGTATGTTCACAGCCCTGAATTATCTATACATTAATAAAGGTGGAATAAATAAAATAAAGGCAGGATAAAAATAAATTAAATAAATGCTAAAGGACCAAAACAATACTAAGCGGATTGCCACTTTACAATGAAAATAATAACATTATCATATAATATACAGGTAATTCTCGATTTACAACAGTTCATTTAGTGACCATTGAAAGTTACGAGAGTGAAAAAAGTGACTTATGACTGTTTTTCATGCTTATGACCATTGCAGCATCCCCAGAGTTATGGGATCAAAATTTAAATGCTTCTCAACTGACTCATATTTATGACTGTTGCAGTGTCCCAGGGCCAGTAAAGTCAATGGGGAAGCCAGATGCACTTAGTAACCGGGTTATTAACTTTTAACACCTGCAATGATTCACTTAATGACTGTGGCAAGAAAAGTTGTAAAATGGGCAAAGCTCACTTAACAAAGCAACAGAAATGTTGGGCTCAGTTATGGTCGTAAGATTGAGGATTATCAGTATAATGTAATAATATCTAGGCCAGGGGTGGATTCTAAATTTTTTTACTACCGGTTCTGTGGGCATGGCTTATTTTGTGGGCATGGCTTGGGGAGGTAATGTGACTGGGTGGGCGTGGCCAACCTTTTTTTTTTAACTTTTAAAAGCATTTTTTCTATAACCTTAAGAGCCTCTGACGATCAGGCAACTCACCTGGGATCGCCAGAGGCTTTTAAAGGCATTTTTTTTCCCTACAAACTCTTCAGCTGAAGAGGTTGTAGAAAAAATGCTTTTAAAAGCCTCTGATGGTCCCAGCTGAGCCGCACAATCATCAGAGGCTTTTTTTTTTACTTTTAAAAGCATTTTTTTCGGCCGAAGAGGTTATAGAAAAAATGCTTTTAAAAGGGGCAAAAAAGGCCTCTGATGAGATGGGTGGGGTAAGCGAGTGGCGATTGGGCCAGGGACCAGTTCGGAGGCATGGTCAGCGAATGTTATTACCGGTTCTCCGAACTACTACAAATTTTTACTACCGGTTCTTGCGAACCGGTGCGAACCGGGAGCAAGCCACCACTGATCTAGGCCCTATAAAATCTACCAACCATATATAACTGATTAAACCAAGTAAAATCAAGTAAAATTAATCAATACAGAACGTAAAAAGCAGAGAAGCTGGCCTGCAGGGCCCCCTTAGAATCTGCAAGCCCACAAACGGAACCTCACTTCTACAGGAATTCCTCAACTTACAACAGATTGTTTAACGACCATTCAAAGTTAAAATGGCACTTATATCTTGAAAGGTATAATGATAAGGCAAGAGGACTACAGAATAAAGGCATTCGCAGATGATCTGGTTGTTACCCTAACACAGCCAATGGAATCTATAATCCAGATGAAGGACATTATACAAGACTATGGTAAAGTTTCAGGTTTTAGACTGAACCAGAAAAAAACAAAGATGATAGTCAAAAACATGACTCAAGATCGTAAACATGAGCTTGAAAGAAGGGCAGGTTTTGAGATTGTACCAAAGGTAAAATATCTAGGAGTTCAGGTTGCAGAATCAAACACAAAATTGTTTCAAAATAACTATGAGGTGTTGTGGCGAGAGGTGCAGAAAGATATGGAGACTTGGAAAAAACTGCAGCTGTCTCTACTGGGAAGAATAGCAGCAATTAAGATGAATATTTTGCCAAGATTTCTTTTTTTGTTTCAAATGATTCCGGTGCTTAATAGTGATAAACAATTGAAATTGTGGCAAACTGGAGTGAATAAGTTTGTCTGGAACGAGAAAAAGCTGAGAGTGAAAATGAAAATTATGCAAGATGTTCCAGAAAGGGGAGGTCTTAAACTTCCAAACCTACAGTTATATTATGATGCAGCAGCTTTGACTTTAACAAGTGATTGGTTTGGAGGAAAAAAGACTGGAATATTGAACGCAGAAAGTTTTGATTTGGAATTTGGATGGCATGCTTACCTATTTTATGACAACAAAGTGGATAAAGTATTTAAAAGCCATATACTTAGAGATTCTTTGCTGAGAGTTTGGAAGAAGCACCGACTCAAATGGGATTATAAAATACCGCTATGGCTGGATCTTGGTCATACTTTGTGGAATACAAATATAATGTCACTCGGGGGGGTTTTATACAAAGAGGTTCTTTTTACAGATGCGGGCAGATGGCAGCTGAAGAAATTACAGACATTGTTGGCTGAAGGGATTAATTTAACTTGGTTACAATATAATCAATTGCAATTGAGATGGAAAGAGGACCAAAAAACTGGTATTATGATGTATGAGGAAGAATTGGTCAGACATATAAAAGATAAAGGTCCAATGCATATTAAAAGACTTTATAATGTTTTGTTAGAAAGGGATTCAGAAACTGAACTAGTTAAAGATTGTATGATTAAGTGGGCACAAAATTTTGAGGAACCAGTGATGTTGGAAACATGGGAAAAAATTTGGGTTCAGAATGTTAAATTTACACAGTCGCAGAATTTGAGGGAAAATTTTTATAAAATGTTTTATAGATGGCATTTAGACCCCAAAAAATTGTCGTGTATGTACCCTAATGTGCAGCCTAAATGTTGGAGATGTGATTGTCTAGATGCTACATATTATGATGTTTGGTGGATCTGTAAGAAAGTCAAGGCTTTTTAGATAAAAATTTGGTGGGTCATGCAGAATGTTTTGAAGAAAAAAATTCAATTTTCTCCACAATTGTTTTTATTGGGTATAGTTAAGGGTTTTACATTGGGTGAAACAAAATTGATATTGTATATGATAACAGCAGCAAGATTGTTGATAGGTAAATACTGGAAAAATGAAGCGCTGCCCACGATTGAGGAATGGACTTTGAAGATGGCCAGTTTTGCAGAGATGGCGAAGATTTCAGCATATCTAAAAGATTGTTCACAAGAGACTTATGAATGGGAATGGAAGAGGTGGATAGATTATGTTCAGAACAAATATCAAACAAGGAAGTATCAAATAGCTTTTATTTGAAAATGTTATATTAAGATAGAAATATTTTAAGGTAATGAAGACAAAAATTTATTTGAAAAAGTTATATTAAGATAGAAATATGTTAATGTAATGAAGATCAAAATTTATAAGGGGGAGGGAGGGGTTCAAGTTTTATATACAAAGGTGGGTTTTTCCTTTTACTTGATATGAGTATACTGTGTGGAAGTCTGGGGGGGAGGGGAGGGTTAGGGTGGGTTAGGGAGGTTGGGAAGTCTGGGGTGGGTTGAGGGGGGGAAAAAAAGGGGCGAAAATGTAATTGTAAAACTTTTGCAATAAAAAGTTAAAATGGCACTGAAAAAAGCGACGTATGGCATTTTTCGTACTTACGACTATAGCAGTATCCTCTCCCCATGGTCACAGGATCCAAATTCAGACGCTTGGCAACCGACTCGTATTTATGACGGTTGCAGCGTCCCGGGGTCACGTGATTTCCCCGCTTTTGCGACCTTCCGACAAGCCAAGTCAACGGGGAAGCCAGATTCACTTAACAACTGGGTTAGTAGCTTAACGATGGCAGTGATTCCCTTAACGACGGTGGCACAAAAGGTCGTAAAATAGGGCAAAACTCACTTAACCACTGTTTCACTTAGCAATACGGTAAGCGGGCTCAATTGTGGTCGTAAGTCAAAGACTTTGTGTATACCTTAGCATACAACAGTTTTAAAAACCCAGGTTGAAAAAAATAAATAAATTAAATCTTTCAGAAGCCAAGACTGATTGCTTTTAAGTTTCTTAAGACCAGCTAACCAAGACAAAAACATCACAAGCCTTGTTCAGCACATTTGGTCACCCCGAAAAAACACATTTTCTGTTGTTTTTCCACGGGCAAAATTTGTAGATCTAACAAGGATCCCCCAGGGATTAATTAGAAATGGATGCCTATTTAGGCATATCAAATGCCACTTTTTAATAAATGGAAGCCCCGACAGTGAGGCGCTAAGGGCCATCTTCAGAAGAAATAAACACCGCGTAATAAAGACCCCGAGGCATCTTCGGGGTAACTTTTCTGCCCCCCCCCGGTTGACGCATTTTAGGTGGCAAAAACATGCGTGGGGCACTCTCGTGGGGTTTGCCAATTAATGTGGTCCCACTGAAAGAGCCTCTTGTCATTTCCGGTGCTGGAGAACATCATCAGTCTTCTCCTCGCCGGCTGGGAAACTGAGTCACGCTGTCTCGTCTCTTGGGTCCCCTCCCCCCAAGGGGTGCAAAATTGTTTACTTCTTCATCATAACCACCGCAGTAAAAAAAAGAGAGAGAGAGAGAGATTGAGAAATGAAGGGAAAAGAACGGGAATCACTCAGGACCGGTCTGAGATATTTTTGCCATTAAACATGGGAACAGAGACACAGGTAGTCCTCGACTTACAACAAACAGCTCACTTAGGGATGGTGCGAAGTTACAACGGCACTGAAAAAAAGTGACTTATGGCCATTTGACACACTTAACGACCGTCGCAGCATCCCCGCGCTCATGGGATCAAAATTCAGACTTTTGGCAAATGGTTCATATTTATGACCGTCGCAGTGTCCTGGGGTCACATGATCTCCTTTTGCGACCTTCTGACTAACAAAGTCAATGGGGGGAAGCCAGATTCACTTAACAACCATGTTGCTAATTGAACAACGGCAGTGGTTCACTTAAGAAACGTGGCAAGGTAAGTCATGAAATGGGGGAAAACTCACTTAACAAATTTCTCACTTAGCAACATAAAAGTTGTGCAGGTAGTCTGTGACTTTCAATCGGTCAAAGATGACTGTTCAT